>MU225293.1:5829247-5873089 GCA_018584345.1 Thuja plicata | reverse complement strand
ATGACATCTGTCGAGTCCAATCCATTGGGCTTCGGGGTCAAATAACTGCTTATGTTTTTCACATGTTTGATGCTATTCGGTTTCGATTTCAACCTCAAATGGTATCGAGAATCCTCATCTTTATCTTTAACTCGGGCCTTTAATGAAATTGGCGGAAAATCCCAAACTGAATGCTTCCGGTGGAAAATTGGAAAAGAGCTTCTCCATTTCAGAAATTTGCAACTTGGCTTCTCTTCGCGGAAATGAGACGGAAGCTTCTCCTTGGCCTAAATTTGCAACTTGGCTTCTCTTCGCGGAAAATGTATGGGGGAAGTGCAAAACTCACAATATGTGAAAAACCTTCTTTGCGGGAATCGCACCTAGTAGGTGTGATTTTTGCATAATGGAGAAGCCACTACCTGTCTTTCCGCACGTCATTTTTAAGTGCGCGGACTTCTTAACTTAAAGCACATGCTTTATTTGATTTCTTAAAACAATGATATAATATTCCTTTTTAATAAATTAGGCCCACCTTATTATAACTAAGCTTGCGGAAAATCACCTGAGAGGTGGGAAACCCGCGCAAGTGCAATGTTCTTCTTTGCGGAAAATCACCTGAGAGGTGCGAAACCCGCGCAGTGCAAAGTTCTTCTTTTCTGCCTTTGCGGAAAATTACCTTCTTAAGTAGAATTCCGCGATGGAGAAGCTGAAATCTAATTCTCCGCTTTGAGTCTTTCTTGATTCCAAATTTCCTTTTAAACATTTCTCTCTTACCCAGAAAATTGAAAAAGTGCTTCGAAAACCCGTTGTGGGGCCCACCACAGTGCTCTTTCTTCTTTTCTGCCTTTGCGGAAAATTACCTTCTTAGGTAGAATTCCGCCATGGAGAAGATGATTTCTGAAATCCCGCCGAGCTCATTCTCGCTCATTTCTTAACCAAATTGCTCGTCGTTTGTTGCATTAGGATCGTTGAGACTTGTAGAATCGATCCATACTAGTCTTCGATCTCTGCCTGAGAAAGAATATCGATTGGAGCACAAATCTTTGCCAGGTTAGGATCTACAACCTACCCAAAATAATGAGACCTCAGAACAACCCACCTGGCTAAGAGAAGGAAAGGCAATGACAAGGAAACCCGACAAAGATAGCCTACCTAAGAAAGACTTAGACCTAGACTCAGACTGACTAGACTGGCTATATGACTCCAAAATCCTCCACTTTGACAGCATGGGTACAGGATGAAAAGTGGGGCAACAAAATGTTCCTGCAACATCTGCAAGAATAGTTATAATGGATGTTTTGGGTTGAAAGTATAGGTTTAAGTAGAGTTTTCAATTTCTAGCATTCATTTTAGTAAGGAGATAAGTGTATTATTTTCTTGTAGCACTAGTGTAGGTTTCTTTTATACATTTTTTACCTTCCCGCAACATAAGCATAATGACTCTTTAAGGAACCTAGTGCACACACTGTGCTGACCATTTCAAGTATATGTCCCTAGGCTAACAAGTTAATTGCACCTCATAGTGGGAGAAGTAGTCCTTAGATTGAATAAACTATTCTTAAGAAAGGCCTTGAGCATGATTATTCCACACCTATTATGAGGCGGTTCAGCCCCCACAAAGGAAGAGTCTATTCAGAACTCACTGCAAGGCACTTTCTAAGATTTGCAAAGTTATTGTTGATTCTGGTTCTATAGATAATTTAGTTTATAATGCAATAGTAGATAAGATTGGTTTGAAGAAAATACCCTTCCCAAGCCCCTATAAAGTAGCTTGGCTTAATAAGGATCAACAAGCTTTAGTAGATGAGAAATGTTGGGTAGAGTTTTAAGTGGGAGAATATAAAGATAAATTTTTTGTGAAGTTGTGAATATGGATGCATGTCATCTTCTCCTAGGAAGACCTTGGAAATATGATGTTGATTCCCAACATAGGGGGAAGCAAAATGTATATAATTTAACTAAGAATGGGATTAGTTACACTATGACACCGCTCCCTGATTCAGAGAAAGACATAACCTCAACAAATAGTGTTACCTTAGTGGGAGAGAAGGAATTTTTGAAAGTTCTTAAGGAGAGAGGCACACCTTGTTTTTCCATCATAGTAAAGCCCAAAATAGAGCCTAAGAAGACACCAAAAGGTCAAGAACCTAAGAGAAGTGTTGGCCCCAAAGAAGTAGCAAATATGTTGAACAAATAAAAAGGGATAGTCGCAGACAAGAGTACTGATATTTTATCATCACAGAGGGATATTAGCCACTGTATAAACCTCATAACTGGTTCTACCTTGCTAGATAAGGCTTCTTATAAGCTGACCCCTGACTAAAATGTAGAAGCTGCAAGACACAGATTCAAGAGTTGATGGGAAAAGGCTTTATTAGGAAGAGCATAAGCCCTTGTGCAGTCCTAGCACCTAAGAAATAGGGTACATGGAGGCTACATACTGACTCTAGAGAAATCAATAGGATGACCATCATATATATTTTTCCTATTCAAAGGATAGAAGATCTCATGGACTGCCTAGGAGGAGAAAAATATTACTCAAAGATTGATCTAAAGAGTGGATATCATCAAATTAGAATCAAAGAAGGGGATGAGTGGAAGACAACTTTCAAAACCAATGAGGGCTTGTTTGAATGGGTATTGATTCCCTTTGGACTCTCTAATTCTCCTAGTACATTTATGAGATTGATGAATGAGGTCCTTAAGCCTTTCATAAATCACTTTGTAGTCGTTTATTTAGATGACATATTGATCTTTAGAAAATATAAAGAAGAGAATTTGTTACACCTAGATATGGTAATGAAGAGGCTACATGAAGAAAAGTTGAGGATAAATTTTGAAAAATGTGTTTTTATGCAAGAGGAACAAATATTTCTTGGCTTTGTCATCTTCAAAGGTAATTTGAAAATGGATTCTTCCAAGGTGGTTCAGCCATACCGAATTGGCCCACTCCAAAATCTTTTAGTGAAGTCAAAATTTTCCATGGGATAGCTGGTTTCTATAGGAAATTTGTGAAGAATTTCAATGGGGTGAGTGTACCAATGATAGACACTATCAAAGGGGGAAGGAAATGCAAATTTTTATGGACTGATGTTGTAGACAAGTCCTTTGAATACTTGAAGACAAGAGTCACTCAACAACCTATCTTAACTCTCCTTGATTTTCACAAGGTTTTCACGGTAGAATGTGATGCTAGTAAAAGAGCTATTGGGGTTGTTCTCATCCAAGAAGGGAGACCTATAGCATTCTTCAGTAAAAATCTTAATCAAGCTAAGCAGAAATACTCTACATATTATTTTGAGATGTATGATATGGTCCAATCTCTTAGAAAGTGGAGGCATTACTTATTGCCAAAATAATTTGTTGTATTTACTAACAATCCTGCTGTGGGTTTTCTTAATAGGTGTGAGAAACTGAACCATAGACACCTCAGGTGGATGGAATACTTACAAGCATTCACTTTCACCATAAACCATAAAAGGGAGTAGCTAGCAAGGTAGTTGATGCATTGAGCAAGAGAAATTTGGCTATAAAATAAGTAACCTTGGAAACTGTAGGTATCTCTATCCTCAAAGACATGTATCCCAATGATGCAAAATTCAAAGAAATTTACCAAGTTTGTTTGGAACTAGGAGATAGAAATCACACTGAATTCCCAGAATATATGATTGAAGAAGGATTGTTGTTTAAATGGATTCAATTTTCTATCCTTGATTGTTCCATGAGGGAGAACATCATAAAAGAGAAGCATTATGGATGTCTATCAGACCATTTTAGTCTTGACAAGACACTTGAGCTAGTAAGAAGGTTCTACTATCATCCCAAGATGTAGACTGAGATAAGGAGATTTGTAGAGAAATGTCTAGTGTGTCAAAAATTCAAAGGCACAAGTTCAAATGCAGGATTGTACACACCATTACCCATCCATGATAGACCTTGGGACTCCAACAACATGGATTTTGTATTGGGTCCTCCAAGGATAAAGGCAGGTTATGACACTTATTATGTGGTTGTAGACATATTCTCCAAGATGGCCCACTTCTTACCTTGTAAGACTACACATGATGCCTCAAGTATTGTAGGGCTATTCTTCAAGGAGATTGTGAGACTCCATGGTTTACCACTCACCATTGTTTTAGATAGAGACCCCAAGTTTGTGGGACATTTTTGGCATACCCTATGGAAGAAACTTGGAACAAATCTAGCTATGTCATCTACCTACCACCCTCAATTAGATGGATAGACTAAAGTCATCAATAATTCTCTAGGAAACTTGCTAAGATGCCTGACAAAGGAGTATGGAGTGGCATGGGATTCAATCCTCCCACAAGGAGAGTTCTCCTACAATGATTTTGTAAAGAGAAGTTCAATCCTTTCCAAATTTTCTATGGATCCCACCCTAGGGGTGTCTTAGAACTAAGAAACATTCAGGATTTTGGCCAGAGGAGTGCCCAAGCTAAGGATTTTGCAGAATTAATGAATACCATTCATCAACAAGTGAAGGAAAGACTACATAAAACCTCTGAGAAGTACAAATAAGTTGCAGATGCAAAGAGGAGAGATGTCCAATTCAAAGTTGGAGATATGGTAATAGTTCACCTGAAGAAGGAAAGACTACCCAAGGAAAAGTACACCAATCTAATGATGAAAAAGATAGGCACTTTGAGAATCTTGAATAAATGTGGAAATAATGCATAGAGAATTGAATTACCTTCCAGCATTGGCTTATCCCCAATTTTCAATGTAGCTGACCTATATCCATACAAAGGTCATGTCACTGATGTCTTCATTACAAGGGATCAAGATCTACCACATGACAACGAGCTACAAGATTTACCAAAAACACCAACACAAGATATTGGCTACCTACTAGAGAAGAGGATGGCCAAAAAAACCAGGAGATGCACCTTCTATGAATACCTAGTCAAATGGAAACACCATTGAGTGGAGGATGCTACTTGGTTAACACCTGAACATATCAAGAAGACTGATTTCAATCTAAAAGATCTCCCAACTCAAGGGACTTGAGTTAATTTTGTCTTAGGGAGTGTAACATATAAAATTGAATGTTACCAAAATGTAAAGGATTGAGATGTTTTGATGTGTAAATTATCCTTTAAGTTGCCTAGAAGGTTGCGTGTTCGATTCACGTCGGGTTCACCAAAATGTAACATATAAAATAGATTTTATTGCTTTAGAGGGGGTTTGTAAGGTGCTGAAAGAGGATAAGGTGATTTTATTGTTAATTGTTGTTTGATTTGATTAAAGTGAATTGAATTCCTTAACCCTAATTTATACTTACTTAAAATTCAATTGAATTGTATTGATTGTGTATTGAAATTGTGATTAGGGAGAAGATAAGATATTGCTCTTTTATCCTCGAATGCACAAATGGGAGATCCAAGATGATCAACCCAAAGGAAGGGCTAGTGCACAAATGAATCAACTATTTGGAAAGGAGAATAACAAGAGAGATATCTTAAATTCTATTAATTATATGTATAGATATGATATATGACAGTAATTGAAGAAATAGGAGAAATGCACTAACCTTAAAATATTGCAGATCAAAGAATGCTATTTTCTTAGGTCTATAGACTATTTCTGGGAAAACTGACAGTTGATCCCGAACCAGAATGCAGAGACAAACAAAAACCAAAAATATTTTTCCGTTCCAATGTCGTCTTATGAAAAAGGTTGACCTTGACCCACAAATGTCAACCCTGACCCAATAATGTTGACCTTGACCTGCACAGGTCTGACAGAAAATTTGTTCACGCAGTCTGAAAGAAAGCCAAAAAGGGTATCTAGATCTGGTCTCAAAACTGCAATCTTGAACCTGTATCTACAAGAAAAAGAGGATTTTTTGTTATGGGGGAGGGGTTTTCCTTGGTCAAACCCTAGTTTTGGAATTAACCTCAAATATATAATTGAAATTGCAGAAGTAAACAAAGTAAATGCATAAATTCACCTTGTTTGTAGAAGTCCTTGTGGAGGATTCGAATCCTTGAGTCCACAAGTATGCATGCACCAAAATGTGGAATGTAGAATGTAGGATGTCTTCAATCAATTTCTTGTAGATCTCCAACACCAAGTCTTGAATGGGTTCTTGATTTGGAAGAGGCTTGGAAGAAGGTGGATGGAGAGATCACTAAAAGGGCACCATGTAGATTGAGTCCTTCAATGGCCTCCAATGGATCTCCTTCATGAAAATGGATGCTTGAATGCTTGATTGAAATCTTACTTGAATGCTTGCTTGAATTGCACTTGAAGATAGTTTGAGAATGCTTGATCACGATTAGAAGACTTTTCGCACTTGGAAGACTTAGAGAAAATGAAAGGAGAAGGCTCCCTTTTATATGAAATTAGGGCACAATATTCCAAGGATGCCGACATAGGATAATTAAACTCCCATTAAAGCCTTTACCCCTAGAAGAGGACCTATATTAAATATAATTTAGGAATTGACACTTCAGAATCTGAAACAGTCGACCCGGAAGCGGGAAACAATTTTTTCAAAGACCAATATCCAGAAACTATGGGACCCTGAGATTTGAACCCTAGGTCAAGGTCAAGGTCAACCTTGACCTAGGTCAGGGTCAAGGTCGACATAGACTCAGAAGGTTGACCCTGACCCTGAGGTCAAGGATCTCAGATCTGCAGTCCAGGATGCAAAAATTAGGTTGGAAAGAAGTAGAAGTAGGGGAAGAATAGGAGGAAAGCCAAGTCTAGATCGGGAACCCATTCAAGGTGCTTGATATGACCCCAAAAAACTTACTTGGAGGGCTAAACCAGTCTACCATGGAAGTGCTTCCATTTTCTGACTATATAGGGAGTATGGTGCAGTGCACCCATGACTGTCTTTGTTTGATCCTAGATGATCTTATTTTTCATAAATGGATTTATCTTAGAGGATCATCCTATTTTGGTTTAGGGATCCATGTGTGTATGGTCAATAATCTTTTAGGCAATCTTATGAGCCTAGAGATGCCTTAGTCCATTTGGATCACCTAGTTAGGTTTATGTTACATTAAGCATGCTTTGTTTTTTAGAGTCCTTAGTGTTAAATTCCTTGGATTCATGTCATTCTAAGCATTTTATTTCATGTTGATAGGTTTGGACTCATTCCAAAAGTCATCGAGTGAAAAAAGACAAGTTTTTCCAAATGTTGCAAAAGTTGTCAAAAAGTTGCTCGAGAGTTGCAAGATGGGAGCCCAACAGTCATAGGGCATTTTTGATTGATCCAACTTCACATTTGAAGTTTTCTTAAGTGCTTACTTTGAAACAACATGGTTAGAAGTTATCGAATGTAACTTTGATGCATGGGAAATGGAATATGAAGGGTTTTTGTGAGCATTTCTGAGTTGTACAGTCGTGTATGGTGTGATATTAGGAAACTAAGTTGATGGATTGAAGTTCCTTTGTGTTAATGTCACTCTGAGATTGATTTGGAGTCATTTGGTTTTGATTTGATAAATTTTGTTTGTTTTTTCCAAAAAGCAGTCTAGGAAAGAGTCTATTTGAAACACAATTTGTAAATGGAGTCCTAACTTGCATTCTATCTAGTGTATTTCTCTAAGATCCTAGAAAATGCAAGTTAGGATGGTGTATTTAATGACTCTAAAATCTCAGGAGATGGCTCAAAGAGTAAGGCCCTCATGCACCGAGCCCTGGGCTGAATATCTCAATGTATTTAGCTTAGAATGAATGAAATGGAAGTATTATGATTGTTATAAAGATTGGTTGAGTGAGTTAGGAGTGTATTTAAGTGGTAGGGACTTATTTCAGTATATCTGAAGCATTTTCTCAATCCCATGCACCCAATTTCTAGTACTTGCCTTGAAATCAAAGCCTAATTAGGTGAATTAGGTCTCCGAACTTGGTGAGAGTTAGGTGTTGCTGGAGAGGAGTTGGGATCTAAGGATTTGGGTCTGACATAACTTCATAAAGGGTATCTAGATATATTCTTTTTTTTCTAGAATCTGGTCAGGAGGAAAAGTTAAGTTGGAAAAACCTCCTGGATAGTACTATAAGGAATTCTAGGAGGGTCCTAGACGGGTACTGTACGGAAGGTGGAGGGTTGAACCAAAGGGTGATTCTTGGGCCTTAGAACATAAGGAAGGTTTCCCAATAATTAGTTTAATTTGGTGCAGTCACTAGGGAAGACTTCTAGGTTGAGGCCTAAAATAGGGCTAGTGTCCCTAAAGCTCAAAAGTGTAAGATTTTGAATTGGATAGTATCCAATTGGGGAAAGTTGGAAATTGGTTCTACCACCTTGGATAGGTAGAGGACATTGTTTGGGAAACAATCTAGGATCCTAGGAGAACCCAAGTTGACTTGGGTGTCTTATTTAAGGCAAAAGAGAAAGACTACACTTCTTGTTGTCACCTCTGCATTAATGGTGGACATATCTTGAGTGTCCTTTGTCTTTTTTGTTGACCCTGTGCTTTTTGCTTTTTAGTAGCTTAGTTTGTTTTTTGTTCTGTCCCTGTATTGGCGTGTTCTTCTTTTTGTCTCTGTTTTGCTTAGACTGGGCGTAATGTTTTATTTTCAAATAATATTTCGGGTTTCAGGAACCCTGTAAAACCTGTTTTACTTAATCAAAAACATTATTGTTTTATAAAGTGATGCCAATTGTGAAATCTGCAAGGTATATTGCTAATTTATTGGTATAGCTCCAGATTGAACATATTAACAAAATTATAATTCCACTTGAAGATATGATGTTGTTCATTGCTTGGTCTTGGATACACTTGATATTGAACATTATTAACAAAATTATAATTCCACTTAAAACTGGGGTCAAGCTTCGCTTCCCATCCCCATGAAGTCCCATATCCTCTTTTTATGTAACTCCACAATTAATGTTGTTTCTTTTGTTAGGCCATAAAGCCTGCATGCCTTAAACTTTAGGGTTCCTGTCAATCAGCTGTCTACTATGTTTAAGAAAGTACTATAAATGTATAAAATGTGTCGCTAGTGTTGATCGATCATTGCAAATTATGAGACCACATTCCTTGATGCTATGGTATTTTTTTTAAGCTCGAATCAAGTATTTTGTTATTGCTATTAGCCCCTTCCTTATTAGGAAACTCAAAGATTAATTTGAATCAAATCCAAATTGCTTATTTTGATCACCGTTTTCTTCTGTCCTTTTATATTTTTTTCTCAAGATTTCCGCTTATATAAGTTGTTCGTAGAAATATCACAAGTAGTTAACGAATCTGGAGTTGAATCTATAAATTACATCTTAACAGATTTTTTTCAAACAAAATCATCAGCTTCAGGATGAGTCTATCCAGCGTTTGTGTGAGAATGCGCTCTATTAAACCTCCCTTGTATTAGCTCTATAAAATATAGCCTTTTCTGTGTATAGTGTAGCCTCTTCAATTAGCTGTAAGACACTAGGTTGCGAGTGTATAGAAAGAAGCTCGCATTTTTTTACATTGCAGCTTTGTATAATGCTATTTACTATTTACTGCGAATCTTAGGAATTTTCAAATCTGTTCTCTTCTTTTTAAAATATCTTGGAATACATACGGCATCGAGACGCTCAATTTGATGTAATTGAATTCCTACCAACTATGCTACTGTGTCTGGATTTCAGAGAGAAGCTAAGAAACAAATTTCTATAGGTTAGACCGAATTTATTTTTCGCTTTACTCAAATTAACTTTCTTGGTACCTGGGCAGTACCTGGGCATATGGAACCAGCACTATTAACCTGAGATTGGAGGAAGTTGCCCGTAATAGAAATATAATTCATTCATTTATTTCACTCAAGTTACATTTATATGTTTCAACTTTGATCATAGAGTGGATATTGGACATGAAAATATTTGAGATTTATCTTTTATTTAGAATTTTAATTTTTTTTATGAAATGAGAGCGCATGGATAGAAGAAGAGAGAGATCAGAACAAAATGCTATGCTTCGATATATGATTGAATCAAATGTTGTGCCTTAAATAGGCATTACAAAACACTGTCGAAGTAGTTGCATAACCACAAAACTGATCAGCAGTTGTACATTATTATGTAAAGCTAACTAGCTAAAAACTAACTAATCAATAATGTAATAATCGCCAACATGAAATATGTGTAGGCTATATATTTTCAGTGTAACATGTTGGTTTAATTTTTATTATCTAAAATGAAAACTAGAGAAATGAGATGTACTATTTTGTATTCTAAAAATATTATGTACACATGATTTAGATTATAATCTTATTAGTTATCATACGTCATGATGTTGGAGAGGTTTAGAGTCTTCATAAGTATGTAAGTGAAAATTAACTAGATCATTGTTATTGTGAGATTTAAGCATTTTAAATGAATCAATTAAAAAAAGTATAATTTTGTAGATTTGGTAATTGACTGTTCGTAGGATTATTATTTGTTCACATGGTAATTATATCAAGGAAGTGTTGAGACATTTAACAATATTGTATCTCAAATACAATCGTGTATAGACAAAAGGAATATACATATATTACATTGTTTCCCTTTCTTCCATTAAAGAATGTCTATTAGACACTGAGGTAATTTGTCTTCCTCTAACCTTGGAATGGGATTATGGAACTTTGAACATTAAATGATCAACACATATGACAAAGTTGTCGTTTTACTACCTTTTCTAATCATGTAGTTTTCCTCTACAAATGAAATGGAATGATGTGTATAATGTTCCATTTAATATTTATTTATATTCACCTATCATGTTATTTTTATTTTTTGAATGTGTGTTGAATATTGGGTAATAGGGAAGGATAGGTGTTTGTATTTAACCTATCTACCACAAAGCTACAAAAATATTACTTTGACCAAAGTGATATTTCCATTCATTTGATACTAGGTGAATGCATTTTATTTTCACTCCCTATAATATCAGAGTGTAGATGTTACATTTGCATATGTGAAATGTTAGATATTGCACAATGTTGTACTAGATTCCATCTTACTTGTCATTTTGAATTTCCTAGGTGCCTCGTGTAAGATCAGGTGTTATACCTTTCATGTTGAATGTTGGGGAAGCTAACGCTATAATGGCTAGGCTGAAAAAGTGCCTAGAATCCATTGTTGTCTTGAGAATAATAGATGGAGAGGTGTCCATAGCTTAAGGAAACGAAATAGTTCATAATATCACTCTATCATTCATTTTATGTATTCAACCTATTGGTCTTCTACATTTACGACTTTTATTTGATGTATCGACCTCTTGGTCACAATTTGATATATACCCATGATATTTTTCTCTCTATTGTGTAAAAACTTTGTTAAATTTCTTTATCATATACTATTATTATTTCTGACTATACAATATAATGAGATATTTTCAAAAAGCTTGTACTATGCAGATTTGCATCATTACATGTGGTTTTAGAGTTCTAGGTTATACTTTAGGGTGTAGGTTTATCATATCTCTAAAAGATGTTCATTTGTTGATGTAAGATTTGTTTGATCAATCAAGATGAACACTAGGAACTCTAATTGAACTAGTTCAAGCAATGGATCTAAAAAAAGGAAAACTATGAGGATGGATCAAATTCTCAAACTCCTAAATAAGCAAGGATCTTAAATGAACAACATGTAATAGGATCATATAGAGATCCATGTAGGGAATCCTCACAGTGATGAACCAAGTAAAAGAGAGGAAGAGAGAGGAGGATCAATAAAAAAATAGGAGAGGAATATGATTGAGGAATAGTGAGAAAGAGAAGAGGGTCAACAAAGTGACGAGCATGTGATTAATAAAGGTTAAATAAAAAGGGAATTGAGAAAAGAACTTACACATGTCACCCCACCTACTTTTGATAGGAGAATGATTCGAGATGCAACTTAACTATGGATCATTTCCATGTAAAAATAATTTGAGATATGCATCTTGTCAATGAAATAAGGATACATGTGGTGAACCTATCAACTTATAGGTGAAGCTACACCATGAATGTACTAAAAATTAATTACAACTTAGCCAGGAAACCTGGGAGCTATTACTACATATTTTTCTAAAGAGGTGACTTCTATACTTGTACTTTGATGAAATAAAAGAGTTTTAGAATCTCACTTAAGGAGGCATTACTATGACATAAGACTAAAAAACATTTTCCCATTTGTTACAGTATAAGACAAAATACAAAATGAATCATTGGTTCAATATTCACAAGTTTATTTTGGGTTTGAAACCGTAAATTTGTTCAGAGATGGACATGCAAAATTTAGAAATAATGGATGAATTATTTGAGAATGCCATCCAAAAAGAGAAAAAGATGTAATAGATATTTATTTTCTAAAAAAATATAAAGTCTAGTAAGTCACTAGGGTATGGAAAGAGGAAGTTCATCCGTGGTAATCAATAGAAGGGTGGATATCAGTAGATTAGAAATCTCAAGAAGAATAGTGGAACATAAGGAAAATTCTAGAAGATTTTGTTGGGAACTCCAATTATAAAAATAATAATAACTACAATAAAAATCTGAACAACAACTAGAATGATAAAATAAACAATTTCAAGAGGAACCATCTCAATAGAAATTTAGGAGCTCTTAATGGATGTTATGTTTGTGGTGGAGACCATTGTACAAACACATGCCCCTTACCCATACATAGAAAGAATGGTAAGGGGAAGTAGAATCAAACCCAACACTAGATTCATGTTGTTATTCATAACAGGTAGACTAAGGTCCATGAATCTCCTATTTACATTTTTAGTAAGATTTTTGGTCTTCAAGTTTCTATTTTAATAGACACAAGACCTCCCAAATATTTATTGTATCAAAAAGTTTTGTTAAGGTTACTTATTAGAGTTGGTTATATGTCCAAGTTCCAACCCTTGTTTAGTTTAATATGGAAATAGGGTAGAGAAAAAACTAGATCAGTATTTAGTATGCAACAAGTCAGAACTTCCAATTTTTGAAACTCAGGCGAATCTTTAAGTGGCACTTATAGGTTCCTACAATGTAATCCTAGGAATAAATTGGTTGATTGGGCACAAGGCAATACTAAACTATTGGAATAAAATTTATAGTTGTCATGATGACACAGAGAAACTTGTGGAGCAACAAGGAGAGAAAATACCAATTGATTTAAGACAAATATTAGTCGTGCAGCTAAACAAGACATACAAAAAGGGGTGTATGACCTATGCAGTTCATATTAGGGATCTTGAAAACAAAAAACCATTCATATATTCTTATTCGATTCTTAAGTAGTTCTAGGATGTATTCCCAGAAGAGTTGTCCCAATTTCCTTTGACGAGGGAGTTTTAATTCACAATAGATTTTCTTCTACGAAGTAAGCCATAATCCAAGGCTCCATATACGATAACTACCACTAAGTTTTATGAGTTGAAACTAAAATTTGCAAGAATAGTTAGACAATGGGTTTATTGGACCTATTGTATCACTTTGAGAAACTCTAGTATTTTTTTGTTAAGTAAAATGATGACACCCTAGATTTATGGATCGATTATAGGATGATAAAGAAGGTTATTATCAAGTATACATATATTCTCATATGGATAAAATTTTTATTTTATATGATGAGTAGTGTCACAATGTTCTTCAAGATTGGTCTAAGATTTAGGTATTATAAAGTTTAGATTAAGAAAGAAGATGTGTTGAAAATTGCATTCAGGACACGCTATGGACATTATGAGTTTTTTGTATTACCTTTTAGCTTGAAAAATGCACCTAGAAACATTTACAAAGTTGGTGAATAACCCGTTTAGAGATTTTTCTAATTATTTTCTTATCTATTCCAAATCTTTAGAGGAGCATGAGAAATGTTTATGGATATTCCTAAAATATTTGAGAGATAATGAGTTGTTTGGAAAAATATCCAAGTGCACTTACTTCTAGAATAAAGTGCACTATATTGATCCTATCATATCAATTGAAGGATTCATAGTTGATCCGATTAATGCCAATGCAATGGCAGAATGGTCTACTCCTAAGAACATCAAATAAGTCCAAAGTTTTAAACGGGACATGCTAGTTATTATTAAATATTTGTGGAGGGATTCTCAAAGATTCAAACACCAATCACTTCTTTTCAAAGGAAAGGGATGAAGAATGAGTTGAAAAATAATTTCTAACATGCTTCTTAGCTTCTTAAAAATGAAGCTCACTTTAGCTCCTATTATAAGTACTCCTAATCCTAACGGGTAGTTCACAATTATTACAACTACATCAAGTTAAGGAGTACATGTGTGCTAATGGAGAATGGTCAGTTGGTATTATATAAATCAAGGAAGATAAAGTAGTACAAGTTTATTTATGCACCACATACTTTGGAGCTAGTTGTAATATTCCAGACATTTATATGGATGCATTACATCTTAGGGAATATTTTTGAGCTAGAGATAAATCATTTTTGGGCTCAAATATATTTAATGCAGCCAAATCTTAATGCTCCTTAGATACAATGGCTTGATTTATTTAGTGAGTGTGACTTTGGGATCAAATATATAAAGGAGAAATACAATATAAGGGTTTATGCTCTGGGTATGAGGAGACATCTATTTTTTATATCTAAAATTATAATCAACTTCATGCAACAAGTTTTGCAGATTCTTCATGATGATATCTATTATGTATTTGTTAAATTAATACTAGAGGGAGATCTATCCAATTACCATTTTGATGTATATCATTTTTATCATAATGGAATATTGATATATCAAGGAAAAGTGTATGTTTCCAATCAAGAAGGGTTGAGGAAGATGATTTTATATGAGATGCATACTACATATTCATAGAATATTGGTTTAAAAAAGATAACAGCTGACGTGAGACCTATTGGTTTAAATAAGAAAATATTGAAACTTAACAATAACAACTAAAACTTATAAAAACATTTAAAACTTGATATACAACATATAACATAAGAAAATAACATTCACAGTTATCAAGAATCATATGTAACACCATATTTAACGAGGAAACCCAATTTGGACAAAACCTCCATGAGAATTTTCACACACAAAAAGAAATACTCTTATGAAGCATGCTCAGTTAAGATCTAATCCAGTTAAAGATTACAATGCAAATTTGTTAGATGTGACCCTGTTAGGGGATTTACCTTAGATCTATTAAGATCTTCACCCTATTAGGAGTGGTTTGGTCAGAGGGCTTAAACATTCATCCTATAATATTACTTTTTTAAAGGATTTACAAAAAGACTTATTAGGTCCACTTGGTTAAAAGATTTTATGTTACAAAGATTAGTAAGAAATAATGTAATGACTTGATCTATGATTCTACAACTATCCTTTGCTTGATTAGATCGCTTGTTCCCTCTCTAAAAAAAATGGCATAAACAACTCATCAATCTCTTCTCTGGACTAGTTCCCCACATCTTTCACCACTCTTCTTGGTAGCTATTAAACTATTGAATTTGCCATCATCTCTGTATAAACATACAGACTCATCAATATATTGGCCCATATTTTTACTCTTAATATTATTTATTAGGTTTTTCTTCAATTGCACTCAGTTGTCAAATCATCTCTTTCGAACTGATTGAATGTATATGTAACTCGGTTAAACAATTAACCTTGCCTCATGACTTGCATTTTTCTTGGAACTCACAACTTTTCGTTTTCCGCTTAATCTTCATCTTAGATTTTGAACTTGAATTTTCATTACTGTAGATATTGTAACAAACTTTATCTTCTTCCTTGGCATTTTCTTGATCTCTGTGCCTTTCAATTAAATTTTTATGCTCCTTGAAACCAATCTATGTTCAAAGCTTTTCCTCGGCTCGGTGACTCAGTGACTATCTTCACTCAGTGTCTAACTTTTCTTGATTACCAATGTTGCTTGATAACTGACCTTTCTCGGTTTTCAACTTCACTTGGTGCATGAATTTTCTTTCCTCGAATGACTAACATTTCTCATTACCAACATACTTCTCACTGCTCGGTAACTAGGCTTGTTCTATTTACCGACTTGACCTTCCTTCTTTACTAACTTAACAACATCAAATGTTAAGTAAAATCAATTATAACAATAGTACCACATCAATATTTGATCTTTATTATCTTCCCAATTAAGTTCCCGTTCAAATGATATGGAAACTTAATATAAACCAGAAATCAATTGCTTGACATCAATGAAAAAATAACAATTGATCTAACCATACTACTTGCTTGTATTCTTCTGAACTCAGTCTTCCTCATCATTACCATCAATTGGTTAAAAATCTCCCTCCTTGGAATTTACGGCAACACTATCAATTGGTGATGGTATACTCTGATCTCTTTGTACTATCTTTTCTCCCTCTTATCTTGTTCTTCCTCTTTTCCTTCAATCATGTTCTCCCTCTTACATGTGGTCTCCTTAACTTTTGTACATCACTTACTTCTCCCTTACGTATTCATGAATTACTTACTATACTTATCCCTATTTGTTAACAATTCCAAAGATCCATACTCCTAAAATCTTGTTCAGGTAGTGAATCATACCTTGCATGTACTAATTTCTCTTTGCATACATAAATTCTTTCACAACTTCAGGAATCACCTACAGTGTGATCACTAGCATCAACTCAAAATTTAGATATTCTAATATGTTCTAGAATTTATGCGATATTCCTCCTGCATTATTGAATGTTGGATAGAGGAAGGATCCCTAATTTACCTCTGAGATAGTAAAAAAAAACTTTCGGTAATGGCTTGGAGAATATGTTAGTAAGTTGTTCTTTTGAATTCACATATTCCAACATTACATGCTTGTCTTGTACTTTCTCTCTCAAGTAACGATACTTCAAAGATATGTTCTTGGTCTTTGAGTGCATTACCAGACTCTTTGATATGTATATAGCACTTGCGATGTCACAATAGATAGTGACTGGATCGGTGATCTCCTCTTGCATACCTTCTACTATTTGTTTGATCCACATAATATTTACACAATTCATAACTGTAGCAACATACTCAGCCTTGACAGTAGAATGTGGTATACAACTTTGTTTCTTGCTTATCCATGTAACTAGTCTTTCTCCTAGGAAGAAAACTATGCCGCTTGTACTCTTTCTTTCATCAATGTTTCCATCCCAATCAACATCGATGTAAAATTTTAACTCAAAGTGTCCTCCTTTCTTGTATAGTAGGCCAAAAGCTTGAGTTCCTTTAAGATATCTAAAAATTGTCTTAACTGCAAACATATTTGTTTCCTTCAGATCAAAAGAAAACCTTAAAACAATCTCTACTACATGAGAAATATCAGGTCTGATGTGCACTACATATTGAAAATTACCAATCATGGATTGGTAGAGTGTCTCATTGGCTTCTTTTGAGTCATCCTTTTTATAGAACTTGCAGCCAGTGGTCATCAGTGTTCCAACCATTTTTGAGTCATCCATACCAAAGGTCTTTAGGATATCCTTAATGTAATTTTCTTGTTTAATGTAGATCACATCCTTTACTTGTTAAATTTGAAGTCCAAGAAAGAATATAATCTGTCCAATCATAGACATTTTAAACTCCTTTCTCATCTCTTCGGCAAAATATCTGTAGAATGTGTCATTGCCTCCAAAGATAATGTCATCAACAAATATCTCAACAATTAAAACTTTGTTAGTACTATCACATTCTAGATACACATTGTTGTTGTCACTAGTTCTTTGAAATCCTTTATAACCCGCATACACTAGTATAATTATTACTCCTAATCTAGCAACAGGTGCTAAAGTTTCACCATAATCTACTCCTTCTTCTTGTGCATACCCCTTGCAAAATAATCTTTCTTTATTTCTGATTACATTACCATGCTCATTCAACTTATTTTTGAAAATCCACTTAGTACCGATTACATTCTTATCTTTTGGTCTTGGTACCAAAGTCCATGTATTATTCTTGTGAATCTGATCCATCTCTTCCTTCATTTCTTTCATCCAATCTTCAACTTCTAATACATCTTGTACATTTCTCGGTTCAAATTCAGATATTAAGCATGTTTTTTCTCTTACCTTGCTTCTTGTTATAACTCTAGTAGTCTTGTCTCCAATGATTGTACTCGGTGAGTGATGTCTTTTCACATACTTTTCCAACAAAGGCTCGGTAGTTGATGGTATCTCTTCATTTCCATCATTCAGTGGAAGCTCTCTTTGTTCATTTTCTTTCTCAGTTTGTGCTTTTAGTAAGGTGCCAAGAATCTTAGTTTGTACAAAAACAAATCTTTTATAATCTTTGGGTTCCTTCTCACTATCTTCATCATTCTTCTATGCAAATTCATCAATTATCACATTTATACTTTCTACAAATTTGTTAGTATTATTATTCAAATATTTGTAGGCTTTTCTCTAAGTATAATATCCCAAAAATATTCCTTCATCTAATTTCGAGTCAAATTTACCATCTCTTGCACCTTTAAGAATATAACACTTACTTCCAAATACCTTGGAGTAACTTAAAATCAGTTTGTGTCTGTACCAGATCTCATAAGGTGTCTTGTTAGTTCACCTCTTCAATTGTACTCGGTTGAGTGTATAAGTAGAAGTGTTGACTACTTCTCTTCAGAAGGTTTGAGAAACATGATTCTCAATCATCACTGTTCTATCACAATCCAAAATGGATTTTTTTATTCTTTCAGCTATACCATTATATTGTGTTGTCCTCATTGTAGACATTTGTCTCTTTATACCATGTTCATTGCAGAAGAGTGTAAATTCATCAGATGGAAACTCTTAGGCTCTGTGAGATCTTAGAAATTTCAGCTATCTCCCTACCTCTTTTTCAACTCTAGCCTTGTACCACATAAACATTTAGAATGCATCAAAATTTTATTTTAAAAACATAATCGACATCATTCTAGAACAATAATCAACAAATAATATGAAGTGTCTATCTCCATAGTAGCTTTTTGTTCTCTTGAGACCACATAGGTTGGTGTGTACTAACTCCAAAATACCCTATGTAATATATTTTTTTCTTATAAATCTCGATTTAGTCATCTTACCTACTTGACATCCCTTACCTATTATATTCTCACATTTGTCTAGACTCAGTAGACCTCTTACTCTACTTTTCATACTCACTTTTATTAAGCTATCAAAGTTAATATGGCATAGCCTTTTGTGTCATAGCCATACATATTCAATCTTATCAAACATACAATTTCTTATGGATGTATCAAGGTAGAATAAGTTACCTTTAGATTATCCTCTAGTGGGCATTAGCCTTCCCTTCTGATAAAATACTTTAACCATATTGTTTTGAAATTGCAGTCAGTGACCTGTGTTATTCAACTGTGCCACACTCAACAAATTGTACATCAGACCTTCAACCCAATAAATATCATCAAATTTAATAATGTTTGATAGAATTATAGAACCTTTTCCCTTCACAAGATATGGGGCATCATTTCCAAATATAACATTACCACCATTATGCTCTTTAAAAGTAATAATTTATCTATATCACCAATCATATGGTGTGAGCAACCACTATCTATAATACATGTATCATTTTTACTTACTTGAGAGATTATGTCTTTTTCTTCAATGTACATTTATTCATCAGACTCATCTTTAGTATAACATAGACAACTTCTTCTTCATAATCATCATTGTCATCATTATATGATCCTCTTTGAACAATGTAGCATGATTTCTTTCCTTTGTTCTGAAAGTCTCTAAATCTTCTGAATCTATTCTCATTCTTGTTTTTTTTTTTATCTTTGTTATCTTTTTTCTCAGTATTGTCAGGACAATAAGAAGCTATGTGACCAATATTATTACATGAAAAATACTTCAAAGGTAGCTTACCTTTGTACTTTCCTTTACCTCTCGGTAGCCTCCTAGCCAATAATGCTTCATAATCAGCTTCAGCCTTTTCATCTTCATCATATATCTGTTCAAGCTCACTCTTACAACTATGAAATATTTCACTAGCACTACTTACATATCCATCACTAGATCTAGAATCTCTAGAATTTCCAATAGTCAAAGATGATTTGAATGTAGATTTAATCTTAGAATTAGCAGCCAGACTATTATCAAAATTATTTAGCTCAAAAGAAGTTATCTTACCGATCGTAGCATCTCAGATAACAACCATATGTGGAATGGATCTCACCTCTTGAATAAAAGACACTCGTATGGAATAGATAGGTAGTAGTGTTCTAAGGATCTTTCTTGCAACTTCTTCTTCTTCAGTGGCTCGACCAACACCTCTATTAGCATAAGAATCTCCTTTAGCCTTGTGTTGTATAATGTAATGTTTTCTTCTTTAATTCTCAGTGATTCAAAATTTTGTCTTAAGCTTTCAGCCTTAGCTTTCTGAACATTTTGACCTCTGCCAAAAATGAGTGTAAGCCTATCCCACATCTATTTAGCAGTATCACATCCTTGTAAATCATTGAACTCTAGGTCGGTGAGAGTAGATGATATCTCAATCATTACTTGTGTGTGTTCTTGTCTTTCTCTTATCTTCGCAAGTGTTAAAGGACCAAATAGCGGAGGTGATTACTCATTGTTAAGATGATTTAGTGCATAATCTCCAATACAAGAAATGTGAAGCCTCATTCTCTTTTTTCTTGTAGAAAAGTTATTCTTGTTTAACTTTGGTGCTTCCCTCTTATACATCTTTGGATATTTAACTCAAGTACCTTCAAACTTGTCTTCTTGGAGCACTAGCTCTAATACCAATTTTTGGTTTTCCCTACTACATGATGGTTTACTGAGAGGTGAGGGGCGGGGGGGGTGAATAAAAAATTATTGAAACTTAACACTTCAAAACTAAACTTTTGATTCAACTTGGAAACTCAAATAACAACAACAAATGAAACTTGTAAACACCTCACAAACTTGATAAATAACATTTAACATAAGAAAATAACATTCATAGTTATCAATGATCAAATGTAACACCATATTTAACGAAGAAACCCAATTTGGGAAAAACCTCTATGGGTTAAGGGCCAATTTGGTTAAAGATTATAATGCACATTGGTTAGATGTGACTCTGTTAGGGGATTTACCTTAGATCTGTTAAGATCTCAACCCTGTTAGGAGTGGCATCATCAAAGGGATTAAACATTCATCCTAGAATGTTACCTTTCTTAAGGATTTACAAAAAGACTTATTAGGTCCACTCGGATAAGATATTTTCAGTTACAAAGATTAGTAAGAAACAATGTACTGGTTCAATCCATGATTTTGGAACTCTCCTTTACTTGATCGTAACCCGTGTTCTCTCTCTGAAACTACTGGCAACAAAAAATCATCAGTTTATTCTCTGGACTGATTCCCCACTTCGTTCACTACACTGCTCGGTAGCTCTTCAACTATTCAAATCTCTAGCATCTCTATATAAACATACAAAATCATCAATATAAAGGCCTTTTTTTTTCCCCTCTTAATCTTATTGATTAGGTTTCCCTTTAATTGCACTCACCTATAAGATTGTCTCTTATGAATAGATTCAATGTATCTATATAACTTGGTTAAACGGTTAACCTTGCCTCGTAACTTGCACTTTTCTTCAAACTCACAACTTTCCTTTTTCCGCTTAATCTTCATGTCAGATTTTAAAATTGATTTTTCATGACCGTAGATCTTGTAACTAACTTCATCTTCGTCCTTAGGATCTTCTTGATCTTTGTGCCTTTGAATGAAATTCATTCTACTCCTTGAATCCAATCTTTGTTCAAATTGTGTTGCGTGATCGGTGACTCGGTGACTATCTTCACCCGGTGTTGGACTTTGCTCGGTTACAAACCTTGTTCTATAAATTTATTTTCTCGTTTGTCAACTTTGCTGAGTGACTAAATTTTCTTTTCTCAACCAGCTAACACTTTTCATTACCGACAATCTTCTCACTGCCCTATAACTAGGAATGTTCCCTTTACTGACTTGACCTTTTTACTTTACCAACTTAACAACATCAAATGTTAAGTATCAAAATTTATACCAATAGTACCTCATCATTGTCTGGTCTTTTATATCTTCCCAATTAAGTTGCTCTTTGAATGATATGGCAACTTAATATAAACTAGAAATCAATTGTTTGACATCAATGAGAAAATAACAACTGATCTAACCATTTTACTTTCTTGTATTGTTCTATACTTGGGCTTCATCATCATTACCATCAGTTGGTTAACATGGACTTTATTGAAGGATTTCCTATGAATAGGAATTGAAATAATGCTATCTTGGTAGTGATTGATAAACTAAGGAATGTAGCACATTTTATACAAAGGAACTTTAAAGATGGATTTTTTAAATTTTTTTATTAAGTCTCTATTGTACATATGTAGGTTACATGGTGTGCCTAAAACTATCATTTTATATATAGATATAAGGACGACTTCATGTTCTTGGACAACCTTTAATGCCAAATCGGGGACAAACTTGAATTTCAGAAAAAGCGTATCATCTGCAAATATATGGACCTTCACAGTGCATTTCATCATGGGAGGATTTCAAGATACTATTCTTAAATCAAGTAGGCATAAAAGATAAAAACAATTCCCAAAATAAATGCATTATTGCTGCTCAGATCTCTTTGTGCTATAATCATCTCTACTCCAGTTGTGAGTATGTAGTTGATCTTACAAATTTTATTCAGGATTTGTTTGACATAAGGCGACATAATAATGAGTGCCTAATGTATTTATTTCAATTTTTTTAATACATATATTAAAATACATGATGTCCTAAGTCTCAGTGATTTTGTTTGGGTTGTACTTTTCATGAGATCATATATACCTAGATCGGTCAATGGGCATAAAATTTCAAGGCCAGTTACTTTAGAGCAATTAATGGCATTGGTTGTTGTTGAGGAAATTATCAAGAGACGAGATACTATAAATGAAGCAATACAGTCATTAGAGGAGATATATGGAAGTCACACTACCTATCGTGGCGTTTTAAGTTTGGATGAAGATAAGTATGGAGGAGATCCATTCATCCCTCGGAATGAAAGTTGTAATATCAAAAAGAATGATAATGATGTGCTGTTAGAAATTTGTGATGCGGATATCGAGGAGAACAAATAGAAAATTTGTTGATAGATGAATACCTTGATGGCATAGTAAAAGAAATATAGCTCTTTGTGTCTTGTTTTGATTGGTCTTTTATGGGAAAGCTAAATTCAATCAAACTAATTATAGTTGAAAGATATAATCATAACATCAAGAGTTAGATAATTGATAAACTCGTCCATGGAGAGGTTTTAAAAATTGTTTCTCAGAGTTATACAAATCATTTGGAGGACGGTGACTCTATAACCCAAAGGAGAAGAGGGTGCTAGTCCATTTTCATATAAAGTACATTTTTGATTATCCAAAAATACAATCAGAAATAGTGATGGTTATAGATTAGAAGTAAAGAAGTGGTATAGAAGAAATAATTAGTTAGTAATAAAGAAAGTTGTGGAAAAGATTTCAAAAAGCAGTAATAGATAACAACCATACTGTCTAAAAAAGAAAATAGAAGAGTTAATAAATCAAGATATTTGTAGATCAGGAGTATAAGAAAATAATGAAGAAGTTAGAAGAGATAAAGCAATCAGCAAATTAAGCTATTCTATTTCAAAGATACATGCCACTCTGAGATAGAAGTAGAATACAAGTGAATGATAGTACCTTCTATAAAAAGCATAAGCTAGTAGATTCAATTGGTGAGAAGTTGTACTCACCTAGGTCTTAAAGACCCTAAAGTGTAGGGAAATTTTTCTACATCTCAATTAAATGTCATCTGTTGGCGAAATCAGTTGGATAATTTGAACATAGAGTTTGGCATACTCTTAAAATTTTCGAGTCTATTGGTTTGGGAACTAATAGGTCAAGCCTTACAAAAGGTCAATTTCTTTCAGAAAGTCTTCCAAGCTTTCACCTAGATAAATTATGTCATTTGATATACTTCAAGGAATTAGTTGTGTAGTTTCTTATAGACTAGGTCTACCACCATCTATTTCCTACATCCATAATGGTTTTCACGTGTCGTTGGTTATGTCATATCACCCTTATGATTCCATATTCTTTATCAGAGTATATTATAGGTGAAGGACCTAGTGGTGCTTCTGGTGGAGCCAACTCAAGTTATTAGTAGGTACAAAATCAGGTTGCACTACAAAGACATTGAGTAGTATAAGGGCTACTAGGAACACTATTTAGTACATAGTTTTATGTGAGAGAATTCTAAGGGTATTAAGCATTTTTACCCATATTTTAGTATAGAGAAACTGATATATTTTTTATACTATACTTATTTGTATGTAATAAGACATCAGGATGAGGTATCTCCCTATTGGGGAAGAATGTGACATCATGACATTATATGCCTTAGTTTTCAGGGGATATTATAGACTCTATGGACTTTTATTGACTATGTTTGACTTATTTTAAAAGTTTTGTTCAATGCATAACATGACTCAGGCAAGAGATGAATTAGTTCAAAAACAAGTTTAATTTATGCCTTAATATACTTTAAATTACGACACATAACTATTGAACAAGTCGAATAAATTACAATTTGGGTGAATCGATTATTCCCACACAAATTTAAAAACTTTTTTTTCCTGATAGTAAATTAATAAACAAGAGTAATAAAAACTTTGTATCTATTACTTAAGTACTTAAACTTGCACAAAATACGTAAACATGAAATATAGGAGCATTGACATAGAAAATACCAGGATTTACTTGGAAAATCCAAACATGGAAAACCAAGGGAGATTTATACAAAGGCTCACTACCGGTTGTGCTCAGTGCAAGTTGGATCACTGTCGGTCGGCTCACTATCAGTCGACTCACTGCTAGTCAGGATAACTACCCTTATACAATAGTGATAAAATAAAATATGAACTGGTTGAATTGCACCTGGCTATGCATGAATAGTTTAAACATTAAGCTCTATTTATATGACCACCAATAGATCATCAATAACTTGATCTACTTCTATCTATATGCAAGCTCTATATTGATCTTCAAAAATTTTCTTGAGATACTACTTCTCGCATACATGAGTGCCACAATTTTGCATTGCACTTTTTACCAAATACACACACACCACGTGGATACAAAAGTTCCACTTTATTTATATATATATCCATTCATACATTTGTCGGCCCACACCAAATGTGTATGATGGCCCTAAAATATAATATATTACAAATATGTTCAATGCATAGCATCAATCTCAAATCTAGGACACACTTACGAAAATTTATTCACATGCTACATCAGACCCACAGATAGGTCATACGTAGGATATTATAATGCACATTACATTTTTAAGAACTACAAAAAATAAAACCAAAAGATGAAAACATAAAGAAAGTCAAAGCATTGATATAAGATTCTTCACGATATGTTGTAGCCGATACACCAAAATTATTTGATGAACTGCAGTACTATCTAGATACTAGTAGAAACATTTTTTTGTCATAAATGATGCAGAGATTGTTGAGTGTTTATTGGTACAAGTTCGATGATAGGAATATCACTTATTGTGTTGTTATTGATGTCAACTTTGTGTTGTGTTTGTTGACAGTGTTCCTCATGTGTTACCCAATATGTGTACACATGAATTATGTGTTGCAGTAAGGATTAGAGTATGGGATTGATTTTGGACACTCTCAGATGTCTCTAGATGTATTATATATAAATTACGTAAGCTAGGAATATAAATGGAGCAAATTTTGACCAATTGAAGGGCAACCAAGAAGACAGAAGAACAAGAAGCATGAAAATAGTGAATGGTTTGATTGTTCCATCAAATTGATATAGATTCAAGTGTTGTGGTCATGATATGATTATCTTGACTAGGCTATTTTATTCATCCCATGATCACTATCGGATTGGTGTAATGCAAGGTATAGTTTCTATTTACAAGAGATTATTGTGTACAAGGTAGTAAAATGTATAAACCAGTTTGAGTAGTTTATGTTAGATCGGTGTGCCGTGATGATGCAATAAGTTGTAGTGGATATTTCTATGGTATAAGTGTCAAGGTGACATGGAATAACACCTTTTTAATGATTAATTTCTATTGGGTTGCTTGAGGTGATTGGATTTAATCAAGTTTTGGAAGCGTGTTCAAGAAGTCAAAAAGGTTTGACTATTATTTATTTAAATCAATGTGTCATGGATCTAAAGGTTGACCTAAAGTTATAAGAGAATGTTCTAGATTGGTAATACATTTTAGGGTTCAAGGATTGAGTGAGAAAGATTGTAATATAGCTTGTATGGAAGTTAAATGCCCTAGTGAACTTGTAATGTATATATATGTAAAATGATGAATTATGCAAGTGTAGATAATGGATGCATAAATATTGTGCTTAATTGGATTTGAACAAGAAGAGAAAGTGTACTACACCCATATCATTGTACTTGTTGATTCCTAACAATTTACACAAGAAAATCCCTTAACCAGGGCTTAGACTTTAACAGATCTATTTTGTAAATCCATTAACCAGGTGACTCTTTAACTAGGGTTTATATCCTTTCACAAGGTTAATCCTAATTGGTAAAGCTCCTAATAGGGCATCATTGTAAGATCCTAGAAGGGCTAGGCCTTTAACATGGTCCATTGTAGAAGAGTGCAAATATTTGTGAGTGTTAATCCCCATCATGTTTTTCACCTTTAATCAGGGTTTCCATGATAAAAATACTGGTGTTAATTTGTTGCATGTTTGGCTGGTTATTTGCTCACTTTGTTTTTTTCTATATAAGGTTTAAAGTTGATTAATGATGTTAATGTGTTGAATAAATTGAGAAAAGTTCTAATATGATAGATTAGTGATTCACACCCCCTCATAGTAATCTTGGACCATATAGTATTAAGAATTAGTATAAGAGCCTAGGACCTCTTTGTGGTAAGCTAATAGCTTGAGGAAATGATCCAATGATGAAGAGGGAAGGTTATAATTTTACAAGAGACAACTATAGTATATGGAGCGATAGGATGAAGATCTATCTAAAACGCATAGAGCCAGAGTTCTATAATCATGTGTAAATGAAATATATAGTTCCTACCAAGACTCTTACTACAGATCAATTGAAGGAACAATAAGAGAAAAAGAAAGCATTGGAGGCTATAGTAAGTAGTCTATTAGATACTGAGTATATTGATGTACATGGACTTGAGACTACTTATGAGTTTTGGGAAAAGTTAGAGTTAATATATAGTGGAGACATACACATGAAAAAAGCTAGGGTAGGTAATTTGAAGGACAAACATGATGACATTAACATGGTAGAATGTGAGAACATTTCTCAATATGGTCAAAGGATAAAAGAATTAATTGGTTCTATCAAAGATGTCAGTGGTAACATTGAAGAAGCTTATGTGCTAAGTAAAATGTTGATAAATTTTCTACCTTCTTATGCCATTAGATTTTTTCTGCACAATAGTTAAGGACATTTTATATTGTTTCTATTGAAGGATTGATTAGTAAGCTCATTCCTTTTTGAATTAAGTAACTATGATAAAAATATTCCTAAAGTGGAAGCATATTTTAAGGCCTCTTTGTCACTAGCATAAGAGAAGAAGGGAAAGCATTAAAATCATGTAATTTATTCCAGGGAACTTGTATCTATCTTGGATGAAGAGAAGGAGCAAGATGAGCTTGAAGTATTACTTGCAAGAAGACTATGTATAGGTACTAGTAAGTATAAATGAAAAATTCCTTTGAAATGTTTTTCATGTTACAAGATAGGACATTTTGCTACCAGATTTATTAATGGTACATAGAAAGAGAACATCAAAAGATTCAAGGGATGAAGGTGTGACTGATAAAGAATCTGATGAGAATGATGAAGTAGTGTTTGTTGCAGTAAAAGAAGAAACCACTAAAGATGAGAAGGAATTGGTATCACACATGGAACATGGTAATATATGAGTTATTGATAGTGGGTGCTCACATCACATGACAAAAGTAAGTTCCTAAAGATAGATGAATTTGATGGTGTTATGGTTAGGTTTTGAAATAATAATCCTTGCATGGTAAGAGGTAAAGTTTCAATCTCCTTGAATGGTAAAATCAATATTAGTGATGTTTATTGGGTTGACCTGGTCTTACATGTAACCTTTTGAGTGTTTCTTAGTTGAATAACAAAGGTTATCATTCAGAATTAAAAGGAGGTATATGCAGAATACTTGGAAGATCAAGAGATGTGATTTCTACTAGGAAAAAAATGAAAGTTAACTTATTGCATCAAAATACTCTTCTTAATAGTTATTTTGTTGCTAAGGTTAAAGATAGTTGGCTATGGAATAGAAGGATTTTTCATGTAAATTTTGATAGTTTGATCAATGTTAGTAAGTCAAACATTGTTAGGGGATTTCCACGTGTGAAACCAGACAATGTAATTGCATGGAATGTCAGTTTGGTAAGATGACTCATTCTACTTTCAGTAGTAACTATTTTTCTTCTAAAAAATATTGGATTTAGTTCATACTAATATTAATGATCCTAAGAGGACAAAAACTTATCATGGTGATAAGTGTTTCATGTTGTTTATTGATGACTATTCAAGAATGATGTTGGTGACATTTGTGAAGGATAAAGTTGAAGCTTTCTATAAGTTCAAAGTATTCAAGGAACTTGTTGAGAATGAAACATCTAAAAGCTTGAAGTTTTTAAGAACAGGGAGAGGAGGAGATTTCACCTCTTGGGATTTCACTAAGTATTGTGAAGAAAATGGAATCAAGAGACATATGTTAGCACCACGGACTCCTCAGCAAAATAGAATTGTTGAAAAGAGGAATAGAATTATAGTTGATGTTGCTAGGATAATGGTGATTCAAGGTGATGTGCCTAAGTCATATTGGAGAGAATAAATTAGCACTGTAGTATACACAATGAACCAGGTACAAGTGAAGAAAGGAACCTGTAAGGCACCTTATGAATTGTGGTATGGTCATACACCTAGTGTTAAGTATTTCAAATTTTTTAGTAGTAGATGCTATATGAGGAGAGAAGATTTCACTCGAATAGTTATAACTCTAAACATAGCACCACAATATTATACCTGTAGTTATATTTAGTTCTATAAGATGAATGCCTCCAAATAATTATATCAAATTACTACTCTTCGGAATGCTTTGTAAAATCTTCAACTATAGATTTACCGAATAGTAGTCTGTTAATTTTTCGAAAGACAATAAATTATCTAGAGTATACCGATCAATCTAATTAAGTTAAGTGTAATGAAAAATACTAAAGTAATGACTCATAAACACATTGAGACATGGATTTTAAATGTGGAAACCCTGTTAAGGAAAAAACCACTTGGGACTGGTAACCCAAAATTTTCACTCTTCTGAAGTTAGCTCGGTGAAGAGCAAATCCTGTTAAAGGTTACAAACAGACTGTTAGGTGTGAACTTCTTTGAGGATATAAAATTTTAGTCTGTCACTTGATATCGGGCATCTCTATGCTAGCATCTTTGATCAAACACTCACTTGGCCTGTCAATTGGTATCTGGCATCTCGTGTAATCTTCATGATCAAAATTTTTGATAGTCCTTGTGATGTATCTCAATATAGAAAGGATCTTTAAATCTCGATCGGTTAAGAGACTTTCTGAATCAATGGTTAAACTGAAACAGTATGATCTATTCATATATACAACTTATACTTGCAGATTTTCAGATCTATTGTATCTCACAAAACTATTCTGATGAATATAACTTTTTTAATACCTTTTCTCCACTTTGATTCTTCTTGATGATGTTGTGCTTTGTTGCTCGGTGTCTGCATAAATAGTTAGCTCTTTCCTCATCTTGTTGATCAACACTGTATTAAGTTGCTCTTCATCAGTTTCTCTTCAGCATCCTCTTTTCCTTTTCTCCCCACACCAATTTGTAATGAATTGAGTTGTCTCTCTATAGAAATGATATCACCTTTGTTAGGTTCTTGATCTTGGCGTGATCCAAAATTCTCTCCAATTAGATTTAAAGAAAAAATCCTATTTTATCTTTCTGAGATCTTCTTGCCAACTGGAAAAAATAAGTTTAAATCCGTTACTTATCTCTGGCTTATCTTGTCAATGAAAATAATGATAACTACTAGTTAAGTCTATATTTAGCTCTGCCAGTAGATATTTTGTCATTTCGTAACTCAACTTAATTTTGGTTTAACTCTTTGATAGCATCGGTCAACACTCCAGTTCTCATAGGGCTTCTTCATTGGTTTACACTTTGTTTCTCACCGTCGGGTATGCTTGTGATTCTTCTTTTCGGTAATTCTCATTGGTGCTCTTGCTCGGGCATCACTGTGACTTGACTGTCGGTGATCTCTATCCATCGGGTTCCACTGATCATCGATGTTTGTAGTCACATAGTGAATACTTGTCTTTTATGCATTAAAGAAATTATAATATTTTTCTCTCTAATTATCTGAACTCTTTGACACTTTGATTATAACCGATTAGATTATATCAAGTTGACATCAATGACAATACAATCCATTAAGTTATTTAATGTCTTGTATTATCCTTCTACATTTTTGTGATGAACTTAACATCTTCAAACATTCAATTAGTTACATGTCATCAATCTCTCCCTTTGGCATTAATGGCAATATGCTACATTATCATACTGGGTAAGTGCACAAAGATGGGGGACCAAACGTGGGTATAAGATGCCACTTTTTTCTGAAATCTGCAAACTCTGAACTTCAACAAGAAATTGAGGATAGTTACGCCAAATTTTTTAAGATGTGAGGAAAACAAGATTTGTTCTACTTCGAATCTAGTTTCTAAACTACTAATTTATTTTAGAAATGGTGGAGATTAAGGCCATCAAAAAGGGGGAGCACAAAAATTGGTTAACTTGGCCCTAAAATGTTAACTTTAAAAAAAAAAAAAATTAATCACTCCAGTGAGAAATTAGCTAACACCACCTAGTTTATACCATATTTTTCTGCTAATTTTTTTTATGAAAGTGTGATTTTTTTGCCATTTTCCGAAGTGGACACATCTTGAAAACATGAAATTTATGTGTGCTCCCCCTAGAAATCATTGAAAACTAATTGAAAATCACAACTTTTCTTTTTTAAAGTGTGTAGAATGGAGTCTAGTTTCTAAAAATGTAATTTTATTCAAAATTTGATGAACGAGTCAAAATCTAAGCCTACATGAATACATGTTGGTTTTTGACAAAAATTGGACATACTTAGAAAAGATATTAAAAATGAAATGATGAACATAATGATAATTCAAAATAAATTACATCATTAGATAGACATTAGAGAGATCTACAATATCATGTCATCTAATTTTATCATTATTGAACCATATGTAAACCTGATGGAAAGCACACAAGAATATTTTTTATGTTTTTCTATGTTTGCTAGAAAACACGTCTCAGACCTATTTGAATCCTCCAGGCCTTTGGGTTGGAAATCCAAGGAAAATCCAAGCCTTAGGCTTGGTAAATATCAATCTCGTTAGAAGGGCGTACACCCTATACTTACTATAGGGCATATGCCCTATATTAGATACAAAATGACAAAAGAAGAGAGAGAGAGAGAGAGAGAGAGAGAGAGAGAGAGAGGTGAATACTAGGAATGACCCTGCTATGGAGGCGAAGTGGCTGGAACATTGCCGACCGCTATGGAGCCAAGTGTCCCTCAAGGTGCACCAAGCAACACAATTATTAATATTCAGCAGTCTATTTCTTTGAGATTCTGAAGGGTATCAATGATCCATTAAGTTCTATAGGACCACGTAAAGGAGGCCTACAATAACCTAACTCATTTTTTGGATATTCGCTTTCATTTTCATTTTCCAACCCAATCTCGGTTGATGCCAAAACTTGCAATGTTGCATAGTTTAATGCTGACACATTGCATATCATGAAAACTGCTCATCGTGGCATCGAACCATCTCTGCCAAAAGATTCAAAATGTTGGGTGAATGATAGGAATGACCTTTCCATGGAGGCGAAGAGGCTTAAACATTTTCGACCACTATGGAGCCAAGTGTCCCTCAAGGTGCACTAGGCAACAAAATTATGGATACTTAGGAGTCTGTTTCTCGGAGCTCTTGAGGGGTATCAACAATTCGTCAAGTGCTACAATACTGTGTCATGGAGGCCTACAATAACCTATCTTAGATTTTGGAAATTCGCTTCTATTTTCATTTTCGAACCCAATCTCATTTGATGCAAAAACATGCAATGTTGCACAGTTGAATGTTGACACATTGCATATATATATATATATATATATATATATATATATACAAAACCATTCATCATGGCATCAAACTGTCTCTGCCAAAATCTCCAAAATTTCGGGTGAGTGCTAGGAATGACCCTTCAATGGAGGTGAAGAGGATCGAATGTTGCCGACCGCTATGGAGCCAAGTGTCCCTCAAGGTGCACTAGGCAACGAAATTGATGATATTCAGGAGTCTATTTATCAGATCTCCCGAGGGGTATCAAAAATTCATCAAGTACTATAGGACCATGTCATGGAGGCATACAATAACCTATCTTAGTTTTTGGATATTTTCTTCCATTTTCATTTTCCAACCCAATCTCGGTTGATGCTAAAACTTGCAATGTTGCGCAATTGAATGCTAACACATTGCATATATTGAAAACCGCTCATCATTGTATCAAACCATCTTTTCCATAAGCTTTAGAATGTGATTTTAATTCTAGGAATGACCCTTCCATGGAGGCAAAGAGGCTCAAACATTGTTGACCGCTATGGAGTCAAGTGTCCCTCAAGGTGCACTAGGCAACAAAATTACCGATATTCAGGAGTTCATTTCTCGAAGCTCCCAAGGGGTATCAACAATCTGTCAAGTGCTACAAGACCATGTCATAGTGGCCTACAATAAATTATCTCTCTTTTGAGAGATTCACTTCTATTTTCATTTTTTGACCCAATCTTGGTTGATGCCAAAACTTCCAATGTTGCGCAGTTTAATGTTGACACATTGCATATCTTGAAAAGCACCCATCATGGCATCGAACCATATCTTCCAATAGCTCCAAAATGTTGGGTGAATTATAGGAATGAACCTACCATGGAGGAAAAGAGGCTCGAATTTTGCCAACCTCTATGCAGCCAATTATCCCTCAAGGTGCACCAGGCAAAAAATTTCTGATATTCAGGAGATTGTTTCTTAGAGCTCCTGAGGGGTATCAACAATCCGTCTAGTGCTAAAGGACCATATCATAGAGGCCTAAAATAACCTATCTCATTTTTTTGGATATTCGCTTCCATTTTCATTTGTTGACCCAATCTCGGTTGATGCCAAAACTTGCAATGTTGCATAGTTTAATGTTGACAGATTCCATATCTTGAAAACCTCTCATCCTAGCGTCAAAGTGTCTCCACAAAAAGATAATGAATGCTAGGTGAATTCTAGGAATTACCTTATTATGGAGGCAAAGAGGCTTGAACATTTTTGACCGCTATGGAGTCAAGTGTCCCTCAAGGTGCGCCAGACAACAAAATTATTGATATTCAGTAGTCCATTTCTCAGAGCTCCTGAGGGGTATCGATGAGCCATTAAGTGATACAAGACCATGTCATGGAGGCCTACAATAACCTATCTCAGATTTTATAGATTCAATTTCATTTTCATTTTCTGACCCAATCTCGATTGATGTAAAAATGTGCAATGTTACACAGTTGAAAGCTGAAACATTGCATATTTTGAAAACTGTTCATCCTAATATCGAACCGCTTGCACTAACACCTTCAATTTTACATGTAAATTCCAAGAATAAAATTTTTATACTTCACAACTCATTTGAACATTTGGGACCAGAATGTACTGGTGCATCCCTTAACATTCTCATAGTGCCCTAACTAGGTCCAGGTGGTCAAAATGCTCCAATAGGAGTAAAATTGGGTAGGATTGATATATTTTTTTTATCTTATTTGAACTATTATCATTTCATGAAGGTGTTGGAATGAAAATTACGTGTCTAGGTTTATAAAATGAAACATGCATATTCTCATTAAGTATGAATCATTTAGTAACAATATACATAGATACAAGTGCAAACATAAATATAAGACAAGCCATTTACAAAGCATAAGACATCCACTTAAACATAAAGTATTCTACATTAGTACACATGATATATTTTTAGAGCATGAAGAAAAATATATATTTCCAATAATGTCATAGATCAAATATGTCCAATAAAGTTAAATTGGCATCGTGAAAGCCAAATGGATATAGAACATGTCACTTATACAATGTAAAAAAATATGTCCAATAATGCTATATTGGTGTACAATTATTATCCCTAATCTAGTCATTTCTCGGAAGGGGAAGAAAACAAATCCTGGTCTGTCTTCAATCGTCACATCGATGGAGATGCAATACCCTTCCGAGTGCACTCACTAGTCCTCTTGTCTAGACTCTTCTGCAGCTCGAGCTGATAAAATACCAAATATAAACATCAATAACTAATATACATAGAAATTTAATTATAGGATGACATAAAATAGATTATTTTCTTACCGCTAAAAAATAGTCGCTGTGTACACCTACCGAAGGGGCACACTGATGATTTGGATTAATGAGTCCCTACAATAATGATCAAAATAATATTTAAAATACATACATGAATATCATTAAAAATTTCAATACAAACTATTAAAATAACATTTCTAATTAACTAATCTCTTTCATACCTTGTTCAATGCATTAGAACTAGCTATAGCCGCAACTACACCATGATTCAAACTATCATGAACAAAAGGAGGAGTCTCTGCTTTCATTAACTGAAAATGAAGCAACAAGAGTATTATTTAGTTATCAAGAATAGCTATAATATTTTACAATCCCACTAATTAATAAATGATACCTCTGTGAACATGCTACCACATCCTTCAGTGTATGGTGTCGATGTCGTAGCCCCAACATCAAACTAGTGCACATGTATGGTAATTTATAAGACAACCATTAATATAAGAACAAACCATTGACTTGTCAATTATAATCCATTATTACATATATACCTGTGGACTAAATGACGTCGGCACAAAGATAGGTGAAGGAATGGGATCATTATGATGATAACTTTGACTCTGGATTTTGATCATAATTTGTCTACTAATTTAGTTATTCATTCATTTATTAATTAAATATAATCAAGTAAATCAAATTAACATGAAAATAAACATACCTCAACAAAATGTGAATGAGGCCCTTCGCTGTCTAAAGCCAATGTCTATGATCCAGCAGTGAACAAATGTACATGCATAATAAGTTATAAGACAAACATCCATATAATTATAGAATAATCAAATGTATACTTTAAAAAATGTTTTATTCGATACATACTTGTGGAGTTGACATGGTAGTGTATAAAGGGTTTGAATGATCATTCCCACTGCCACTAACACTCGTTCCCTGAATTTTCATCATAAACAATAGATACTAATTTAATTAAATTCATTCATTTAAAAATGAAATATGATCAAATAAATTTAATGAACTTGCAAATATTTACCTGTGTATCAATGCCAAATGTTGCATTGAGAAAATCATCAGTCATTAGTCCACCATGCTCTTCCTCTCTCTCTCTCTCTTGACAGTACCAAATGTGCATAGGGATCCACAAGAATGAAAAAAATGACCCCTCACTGACTAATGATGGTCACCCTCGACTAGAGGAGTAGCACACTGAATGAGAGTCTGTGTCAGAGCACTAATTATGCCTAGTGTGTCCACCTCCATGTTTTCCTTCAAATTGGAAGAAATACTAACATGATCCACCTCTGGCTTGCCATTGGGAAATATAGGTACATTAGGGTCACAACGTACCATAGGTCAATCAAATGATGACCCCCACCTCTACCCTGAGGCTCTAGAAAGTCAAAATAATTTGGCACTTCCTTCTTGACAAACTCACAATAAAGTTTCCTCTAGAAATAGATATGAACCTCATGATTGTTACAGGGAGGGGAATCAAATACCATCCACTATTTGTCCCAAAAATTTATTTTTATATCTTCATTCAAGCACCAATGAATTGGGATCCTCCTTGTTGTGGGTTTAAGAGTTTCAATTTCCCCTGGCTTTTTAAAGAGTTTTGAAATGTCATCTTTTGTAAAAAAAAATTATGTCCTCATATGATAATGTATTTGCATAATATTGTTTTTGTTCTTCTCTTTTGTCGTGCCATAATTTTAGTTTCCCACTAACTGAACCTACTTGGGTCAAGATCAATTCTAATGATTTTGAAAGTGTTTCCCTTCTAGGATTTGTACCAATAGAATATTTTAACCTCCTAATTAAAGATTACATTTCTATTTTCCCTCTTTCTATTTGGTTTATCAAGTTTTCATGTGTTCCAAGAGGAGGTTTCTCAATTGGTGAGGGCAGTTGGGGTTCATTTTCTTGGTTATTTTTAGCATCCATTTGTTCATGAGGAGAAGATGGAGGGTTTGGTTGAGGATTTTCTACGGGGAGACCATTCCTTCCTAGAAATTAAAAGAAAATCTATTTTAAAAGTCTAATTAAACATAAAATTTAAGACAAGAGAGTTTGAAAAACAAATTTGAATAAAAAATAAAAATTAAACCTAAATTTTAATACAAATAGCATACATGGTTATAGAATCACTTACCTCTTCTTCTGGTTCTACCTTTATCACATCGTGGAGTCATTTTTTTCTTCAGTTTGATGGAGAAAACCTCACTATGAATCACGTACACGCTATTATGAAGAGAAAAACAACAAGCCGTGAGTTTGGGGAAGGAAAATAAGCCACAAAAGTGGCTTCCCAAACATTTTATACAACAAATTAGGGCGCACGCCCTATGGTTTAATTTTTCCAAACCATAGGGCGGCGTGGGCTATAGGGCATGTTCCCTATGCATGGATGGGGGAAAAAAAGGTATTTGACACCTTTTTGGTCCCCTATCTTGATGCATATACCCTACTATACTATCACTAATAAAATATGAAATATACAGTTTCATCAAGCTTTCCTAATGTAACTATTACAAATTTCTTGCTCTCATTAATCTCAAAATTAGCTTAGATTTGTTTCATGCAAAGTGGTTTCTTCAATCTTCAATCCCTTCACTAGATAGATGTATCATCTGATATGTCTATTCTGATATGTGCTCTACCTTGGCTGCTCCTCTTCTTGATAATCTCTTTTTCCTTTGACAACATTCTTTCTCTTTGTTTGAACTGTCTCCCTTTGTTACTTCTCTCCCTTAGATGGATATTTCATATGTAATCAATTTCTCTCCCTTAGAGTATTGATTAACTCTTCCTTTCTGATTCTCAGGAACTTCTTTTCATGGGTAATGATATAATCTCTCCTTTTTATAATGAGATCATCTCTCCCTTTGTATGATAAAGAAAATCTTCCTGATGATAATTCTCCCTTATGATAATGAGAACATCTCTCCCTTTGACAATAAAGCTAAACAAAAATACTTCTCTTTATTTTATCGTCTATATAATGTTTCATCCCTTTGCATAATATATTCCTTGAATTTTACTATCCTCAACAATACAATGTCTCTGGTTTTCGGTGTAGGTATATACCTTGCAATGTATAGATGTATCTGTTGCTGTCCTTTTTAGTGTTTGCATCAACATGACTAATCTTCAGATTTTGTATAAGCTAATGCAACTTCCTAGTCACATTACTAACCAATAGACAAGGATTGAACCCCTAGTCTTTGTCTCAGGTACTCAAATGTATCCTTCGGTAATAGCTTAGTGAATATGTCAGCTAACTGTTCCTTTGATTGGACATATTCCAGTGTCACTTATTTTGCTTGCACTTGTTCTCTTAGATAGTGATACTTGATAGAAACATGCTTAGTCTTAGCATGCATGGCTGGATTTTTATAAATGTTTATTGCACTAATATTATCACAATAGATAATTACTAGTTTAATGATCTTCATATGCATACCTTCCAGTAATGGTTTGATCCATGCAATATTGGAACAATTTGCAGCAACAACTGCATATTCTACTTCTACAATAGACTAAGAGATGCATCCTTGCTTCTTGATTATCCATGTGACAAGTCTGTCACCCATGAAGAATGATTCTCGAGTTGTGCTCGTTCGGTCATCAATGTTTCGAGCCCAATCAGCATCTATATAGACTTGTAGCTCAAATTTTCCTTCTCTTTTGTACCATAAGCCATTGTCCTAGGTATTCTTTAGATATCTCAGAATTCTTTTGACAACAGTAATATGTGATTCTTTGGGATTAGCAAAGAATCTTGCAACTATCTCCACTGCATGTGCTATATCTAGTCTGGTGTGAACAACATACATCAACTTTCCAATCATGGATCTATATAAGGTCTGATTTACCTCATTTATTTTGTCATCTTTTGTCAGCTTGCATCCAGTAGATATAGGTGTTCCAACTAGTTTGGAATCTTCCATTTTGAATATCTTTAGCACTTCCTTGATGTATTTGGATTGAGTGATGTATATGTCTGCATCTTGTTGAAGAATCTGTAGACCAAAATAGAATTTGGTCTCTCCAAACATAGACATTTAAAATTCCTTTCTCATTTGATTAGAAAAGGATTTTCATAACAATTCATTTCCCCCAAGTATGATATCATTAACAAAAATTTCAGCAATCAGAATATTACAATCGATATCTTCTTTTGAGTATAGATTGCTATTTTCACTTGTTCTAACAAATTTTATGCTAATGAGATATGAGTGAAGTCTTTCATACCAGGCTCTCGATGCTTGTTTCAATCCATAGAAGGTTTTATGTATTCTACATACCATTTTTCTCTTGTCTAGATCAACAAACCCTTCTGGTTGTTCAATGTATACCACTTCTTCTAATATTCCATTTAGGAATGCAGATTTTACATCCATTCGGTATACTTTGAATCCTTTAAATGTAGCATAAGAAAGTAAGATTCTAAATCCTTCTAGTCTAGCAATGAATGTAAAGGTTTCTCCATAATCAATACCTTCTTCTTGTGCATATCCCTTGCATACTAATCTTGTTTTGTTTCTAGTGACTTCTCCATTCTCATTTAGCTTGTTTATGAATATCCATTTGGTACCGATGAGATTCTTGCCATCTGGTCTCGGTACTAGTGTCCATGTGTTGTTCTTCTCAATATATTCTATTTCTTAATTCATAGCACTGAACCATTCTTCATTCACAAGTGCATTGTAAATATATTTAGGCTCAAAATCACAAAGTAAACATCTACTGTTAAGTGACTTACTTCTTGTTCTTGTTTCATCCTTTTTGTCTCCTATGATTCGATTCTATGGATGATGTCTTCTGACATACTTGGGAATTTTTGGTTCAGCTTTGTGTTCATCATTCTAATCATCTTCGTCACCTTCATTTTCATCTCCATTGTTTGGAACATCATCTTGAGTATTATCTTGATCATCGGTAATTGCAGCTTGATGCTCGGGTGCAATGTTCTGATGCTCAGGAGTGACACACTGTTGCTCGAGTAGAGTGTTAGGTTCTGTATAAACAAACCTATTGTAGTCCTCTAGTTCCTTTTTTCTTTCCTTATCATTCTTTTCTACAAATTCATCTATTTTCACATTTGCACTTTCAATGATTTTGTTAGATGACTTGTCAAGACATTTATAATCCTTGCTTTTGGTTGAATACCCTAGGAAGATACCTTCTTCACTTTTTCTATCAAGTTTTCCATTTCTATCATCCTTCAATATATAACATTAACTACCAAAGATTCTAAAGTAACTTACATTGGGTGTATGACCATACCAAAGCTCATAGGGTGTCTTCTTTGTGTCTTTCTTCAATTGTACTCTCTTTAGTGTGTAGACAGTAGTACTGACATCTTCCCTCCAAATATTTTGAGTGATACTTTTCTCAATCATCAATGTTCTTGCACAATCAACAATTGATCTATTTCTCCTCTCAGCAATTCCATTTTTCTATAGTGTCCTTGGTGTAGAAACCTATCTTTTAATTCCATGCTCATTGCAATAATCAGTGAATTCTTCTAAAGTAAATTCGCCTCCTCTATTTGACCTTAAGCATTTAAATTTATTTTCACTTTTTTTTCCTACCATTGCTTTATACCATTTAAACATCTTAAATGCTTCTAATTTATCTTATAAAAACATGACTGTCATCATTCTAGAAAAATCGTCAACAAAGAGAATAAAATAACTATCTCCATAGTAGCTCTTTTTCCTCATGGGTCGACATAGGTCTGTATGGACTAATTCTATAATTGCAGTAGATGTATGCATTTTTCTCTTGAAACTAGACTTTGTCATCTTACCTTTTCTACAATTCTTGCACATGATATGCTCGGGCTTAGTCATTTTCGGTAAGCCTCTAACATTCCTTTTGTTTCTTATCTTTATCAAGTTGTCAAAGTTCACATGACAATCTTTTATTCCACAACCATATGTCTTTAGCCATTAAATAAGTGGTGTTAGTGTCATCAAGATAGAAAAGGTTACCTTTTGTCTGCTCACCGTTACCAATCAATCTTCTTGATTCATTGAAGATCTTTTCCTTCTTATTTTCAAATGCTACTCTGTGACCTGAATTGTTCAACTAAGAAACACTTAACAAATTATAATTAGTCATTTAACCTAGTAAGCATTTTCACATTTTATCAGGTTATTCAACATTATGGTTCCTTTACCTTCAACTAGACAAGGTGTATCATTTCCCATTCTCACTGAACCGCCATTATAGTATTCAAAAGTGTCAAACTTGTGTTCATCACCGGTCATATGGTGAGTGCAGCCAATATATATGATCCAAACTGTAAGGAAACTCAGGTGCATAAACAACTTCCTACACTAATCTCTATAGGAAAGTATTGTGCAAATTCTTTTAAATCCTTACAATTTCAGATTCGTTAACTACTTTAACAATGATATTGCATCCACATACCATGCATACAAAAAATAGAGAATGACACAATGATTTACCCTAAGGAAAACCTTTCGGTAAAAAACCCCAGCACTCCAAAACCTGCACAATGTATTATCTTCAACACAATGGTTACAACACACTTGAAATACAAGTTCTTTCAGGAGACAATCGACACACACAGACAAATCCAATAGCACCAGATTATACCAACAATACACTCTTTCTTTCGTATACTTTTCTGTAACCCTAAAAATTCTTATATCATGCGCTTTCCTTTTTAGGGCAACTGCCAAAGATAGCCGCATTAGGGTTTTACGATTGTGGAAGAGTGTAAAGTACTCAACTTTTATCAATTGCCACATGTCTTGCATGTCTTCACCTATCATTGAAATCTCCTAGAAATAGCTCTTACGTGTCATAGGAATCTGTCATAACCATTTCAGCCATGATCTCCTTACACACCATACAAGATGCCGACACAACAAGTGGAGTGACACATACACATGCCAACTAGACATGTACACTCACACTTAATTACATTACTTGTAAGAAAGTACATTTTAAAAAACAAATAATAAGAATAGGAATTATCCAAGGTTGAGACACCTTATTCCTAACATTCTCCCACTTGTCAAACACCTTGTAAGAGAAATAGGAACATAACAAGAACTAACCGCTATAGGCCAAAAGGCCCATAGACTCCAAACACCATTTGAACTTCGTAGTGCCCACTGGTTTCATTAATACATCTGCAACATTCTTCACTGTATCTACCTTCTCCAAATTTACCTTTCCATCTTCCACCATATCTCTCACAAAGTGAAACTGCACATCAATGTGCTTCGGTCTGGCATGGAAAGTTAGATTCTTTGCAAGGCAAATAGCGCTCTGACTGTCACACCAGATAGTAATCTGTTCTGCATCAAAACCAAAATCAGAACACAATATCCTAAGCCAAATGGCTTCCTTACAAGCATGAGTAGCAGCCATGTACTTAGCTTCTGTAGTGGACAAAGAAACCACAGGTTGTCGCTTACTCATCCAACTGATGGCACCACCAAACATAGTGAACACATAAGCATTGGTGGATCTCCTACTATTAATATCTCTTGCCCAATCTGAATCCACAAAACCACGAATACAAACTGAATGTGGAGATCCACAAAAGTTACCATGGTAACATATGGAGTAATCTGATGTACCCCTCAAAAATCTGAATACTCTCTTAACTGCATCCCAATGTACCCATCTAGGGTTAGCCATAAAACGACTCAGGACTCCCACTGCTTGGGCAATGTATGGTCTAGTAAACACCATAGCATACATAAGACTACCAACTGCACTAGCATAAGGTACTCTACTCATGTCCTCCACCTCACTAGGAGATTTTGGACAATCATCTACAGATAACTTTGTTCCCACTGAAATAGGAACACATAATGGTCTACAATCTGCCATGCTGAACCTTTCCAACACAAACTTCACATACTTACTCTGACTCAACCAAAGTTTTTTGTTAGACCTGTCTCTACTAATTTTCATACCCAAGATGTACCTTGCTGCCCCAAGATCTTTCATCTCAAACTGTGCTGACAACTAAGATTTAAAATCAGAAATCATACCCATACCCTTCCCAAACAACAACATATCATCAACATATAATGCAACAATAAGAAGGCGATCATTTTCAACTCTAAAATAAACACAATGATCTGATTTTGATCTTACAAATCCAATTGACAACACAAAGGCATCAAACTTAAGGTACCGCATCCTAGGAGATTTCTTCAAATCATATAGAGATTTCTTTAATCTGAAAACTAAGGATTCTTTACCTTTAAGAATGTAGTGCTCAGGCTGTGACATATAAATCTCTTCCTCCAAATCACCATGAAGGAAAGCTATCTTCACATCCATCTATTATATCTCTAAATCATATGATGCAGCAAGAGATAACATAAATCTAATGGATGTCAACTTTGCAATAAGAGAGAATATTTCAGCATAATCTATTCCCTCTACCTGTGAATACCCCTTTGCAACCAATCAAGCTTTGTACCTTTCAACACTGCCATCTACACAGAATTTCTTCTTGAACACCCATTTACAGCCGACAGATTTTCTCCCTTTAGGAAAAGGTACAAGGTCCCAAGTTTTTTTTTTCTCCAATGAAGCCATCTCTTCATCCATAGCCTCAATCTAGGAACCTGCATCTTCCATGCCCAAAGCCTCTTTCATAGATCTAGGCTCATCAGTGTTAGTAATCAAAGAAAAAGCACAACTAGAATCTAACATATAATAACCAAACCTTTCTGGTTGCTTTCTTTCTCTCGTGGATCTCCTCAAGGGCTGAGGTTGAGGTTGTTCTTCCTCTTCTTTTGAACTATCAGAGCTACTAGAGCTCTCCTCATCATTAGACCCAACATGGTCTCTCTGTTCAATCTTCTCAGGGGTAGGAGGAAACTGAACAACATATTTTTCCTTTTCTTTTTAATCTGGTTGTAGCACAATAGGAGAAGATGTTAGCTCTCTGAAGATAACATTTCTACTATGCAACACCTTACTAGTCACAGGATCCCAAATCTTGTATCCTTTCGAACCAACACTATATCTGATGAAAATACATTTGACAGCTTTGTTTTCCAACTTAGATATTTTCTCCTTTGGAATATGTGCATAGGCTTCACAACCAAAAACATGAAGATGTCTAATTAAAGGCTTCTTACCAGACCACACCTCCATGGGTGTCTTACCAACAAGAGCTGACATAGGAGATCTATTAACCAGATAGCAAGTAGTGGCCACAGCTTCGGCCTAAAAGCTTTGTTCTAAACCAGCTCCACTAAGCATACTCCTAGCCTTCTCCATCAGTGTCTTGTTCATTCTCTCTGCAACTCCATCTTCCTATGGGGTGTAAGGAGTTGTCTTATGTCTCTCGATTCCTTGTTCTTTACAGAACTGTTCAAACTCTATGGAACAAAACTCACCACCATTATCAGTTCTCACACACTTGATTCTTTTACCAGTCTGATTC
>MU225293.1:5745744-5819923 GCA_018584345.1 Thuja plicata | reverse complement strand
TTTTCTCATCTAGAACATTCAGAAGAACTGCATCGGTTAAACAGAGTCTTATGAGACCCTTAGCTTTACGGTCTTTGATATCCCAATCTTCTTGAGCTATATTTTCTGGTCTTATAGCACTTGAAGTTGCTTCCCATAGGTCATGATCTTCCAACATGTCTTCCATCTTGAGTTTCCACAACTCAAAATTAGTGCCATTAAATTTCTCCACCTCCATTATTCCATATGATGAACTTGCCATCTCAATCTATAAATAAGATTCAGAATGCTCTGCAAAAAACTCCCACTCAAACTTGAGATCAGCTCGAAAAACCCTACCCAACAACTAGGATCAAAATTTGATCAAGCTCTGATACCACTTGTAAGGAAACTCAGGTGCGGAAACAGCTTCCTACGCTAATCTCTATAGGAAAGTATTGTGCAAATTCTTTTAAATCCTTACAATTTCAGATTCGTTAACTAATTTAACAAAGATATTGCAACCACATACCATGCATACAGAAAATAAAGAATGACACAATGATATACCCTAGGGAAAACCTTTCCGTAAAAAACCCCAGCACTCCAAAACCTGCACAATGTATTGATCAAAACTATTACAACTTACAATACACTTGCAATGCAAGTTCTTTCAGAAGATTTCAAAAACCCTTGAAGAAAAATCACGGCAGCATAACATGTTCCAAAAATACACTCGCATCACATCTCTTCGCAACCCTAACAAACACTTATATCATGCACTTCACTTTTTAGTTCTACTCCAAAAGATAACCGTATTAGGTTTTTACCATTCCCTGAACCCCACGATTGGGGAAGAGTGTACAGTACTCAAATTTATTAGTTGCCACATGTCTTCACCTGTCATTGAATCTTCCTGACATAGCTCTTATGTGTCATAGGAATCCGTCATAACCATTTTAGCCATGATCTCCTTACACACAGTTCAAGATGCCAACACATCAACATTATTTGCAAGAAATACATCTTACAAAAAAAATAATAAGAATAGGAATTATCCAAGGTTCAGACACCTTATTCCTAACATTTCTTAGGTACTCAAATGTATCTTTGGGCAGTTCCTTGGTGAAGATATCAACCAATTGTTCTTTTGATTGCACATATTCAAGTATCACCTCTTTTTTTGAACTTTTTCTCTTAAATAATGATACTTGATAGCAATGTGTTTAGTCTTTGCATGCATGACTGGATTCTTGGAAATATTTATTGCACTGGTGTTATCACAATAGATAATTATTAGTTCTATGATCTTCATATACATACCTTCTAGCAACTGTTTGATCCATGCAATATTTGAGCAGTTTGCAGTAGCAGCAACATATTCTACTTCTACAATAGAATAAGATATGCATCCTTGCTCTTTTCTAATCCATGTGACAAGTCTGTCACCCATAAAGAATGCTCCTCCAGTTGTGCTCTTTCGGTCATCAAGGTTTATAGCCCAATCAACATCGGTAAACACTTTTAGTTCAAATTTTCCTTCTCTTCTATACCATAAGCCAAATTCCTCAGTATTCTTAAGATATCTTAGAATTCTTTTCACAACATTCATATGTGATTCCCTGGGGTTAGTAGAAAAACTAGCAACAATTCCTACTGCATGTGCAATATCTGGTCTAGTGTGTACAACATACATGAGTTTTCCTATCATTGATTTGTATAGAGTCTGATTTACCTTTGTTGTCTTGTCTTCCTTTGTTAATTTGCATCCAGTAGCAATCATTGTTCCAACAAGTTTGGAATCTTCCATCATAAATATTTTTCAGGACCTCTTTGATGTATTTGGACTGTGTAATGAAAATACCTTCACTTTGTTGAATGATCTATAGACCAATAAAGAACTTGATCTCTCCAAACATAGACATCTCAAAATTTTTTCTCATTTCATCAGCAAATGATTTGCATAGCACATCATTGCCTCCAAATATGATGTCATCAACAAATATTTCAGCAATCAAAGTGTTAGCATTAGTATCTTCTTTCAAATAAAGATTATTGTTTTCACTAGTCCTTATGAATCCAATACTTATTAGATAGGAATGAAGTCATTCATACCAGGCTTTAGGAGCCTGTTTTAATCCATACAAGGCTTTGTGAAGTCTACATACCATGTTCCTCTTGTCTGGATCCACAAACCCTTCTGGTTTTTCAATGTATACCTTTTCTTCAAGTATTCCATTTAGGAATGCGGACTTGACATCCATTTGATATACTTTGAATCCTTTATATGCAGCATAAGCAAGTAGTATTCTTACTCCTTCTCGCCTAGCAATGGGTCCAAAGGTTTCTCCATAGTCTATACCTTCCTCTTCTGCATACCCCTTGCATACTAGTCTTGCTTTGTTCCTTGTGACTTCTCCATTCTCACTCAGTTTGTTCCTGAATATCCATTTTGTACCGATGACATTCTTGTCATCTGGTCTTGGAACAAGTGACCATGTCTTTTTCTTCTCAATCTTCTCAATCTCATCATTCATAGCACTTATCCATTCTTCATTATCTAGTGCAGTATTGACAGATTTTGGCTAAAGCTCACAAATTAAATAATTTGAGTTTAAAGACTTACTTCTTGTTCTTGTACCAGATTTCTTATCTCCTATGATCTGGTCCTTTGGATGGTTCCTTCTTACATATCTTGCAAGTATAGGTACAACTCTTTGTGTATCAGCTTGATCTCCATTGCCTTGCACATTATTTTGATCATTATCCTGACCATCGGTAATAGCATTATGACTGTCGGTTGCAACATTATTTTGTTCTAGATTTAAGCACTGTTGCTCAGGTAGAGTTACAGGTTCCTCATAATATAAAAACTTGTTTTAGTCTTCTGGTTCTTTTGTGCTTTCTAGCTCATTTTTTTCTGCAAATTCATCAATCTTCACATTTGCACTTTCAACTATTTTGTTAGAAGCCTTGATTAGACATTTAAAAGCTTTTCTCTTGGTAGAATACCCCAAAAAAATACCTTCATCACTTTTGGCATCAAGCTTTCCATTTCCATCATCCTTTAAGGCATAACATTGACTACCAAATATTTTGAAGTAACTTACATTGGGTGTTTTACCATACCATAGCTCATAAGGAGTCTTCTTTGTGTCCTTTAATTGTACTTTGTTAAGTGTATAAACAACAGTGCTAACAAATTTCCTCCAGAAGATTTGGGTGATGTCCTTCTCTATCATCAGTGTTCTTGCACAATCAACTATTGATCTATTCCTTCTCTCAGCAATCCTATTTTACTGTGGTGTTCTTGGTGTAGAAACCTATCTTTTTATACCATGCTCATTACAAAAATTAGTGAATTTGTCTGATATAAATTCTCCTCCTCTATCTGATCTCAAACATTTTAGATCATTACCACTTTGTTTTTCTACCATAGCCTTATACCATTTAAACATCTTGAATGCTTCAGATTTTTCTCTTAGAAACATGACTCTCATCATTCTAGAGTAATCATCAACAAAGAGAATAAAATATCTATCTCCATAATAAATTTTTGTCCTCATAGGTCTACATAAATTAGTATGGACTAATTCTAGAATATCATCAGATGTATGGGATTTGTTCTTGAAACTAGACTTTGTCATTTTACCTTTTTGACAATTTTTGCACATGATGTTGTCTGGCTTTGTCATCGTCGGTAAGCCTCTTACACTTCTTCTTTTGCCTATTTTTATCATGTTGTCAAAATTCACATGACATAATATTTTGTTCCACAACCATATGTCTTCGTTTCTAGTCATTAATCAAGTGGGATTAGTATCATTCACATAGAATAAGTTACCTTTGGTCTGTTCACCGGTACCAATTAGTTTTCCTAATTTATTGAAGATCTTTGCCTTCTTGTTCTCAAATGCTACTCTGTGACCTGAATTATTTAGCTAAGAAACACTCAACAGATTATAATTCAATCCTTGTACCCAATAAGAATTTTCACATTTAATCAGGTTATTCAGCATTATTATTCCTTTACCTTCAATTGGACAAGGTGTATCATTTCACATACTTACTGTACCACCATTATAGTATTCAAAGGTATTAAAATTTTCTTTTTCACTAGTCATATGGTGAGTGCAGCCACTATCTATAATTCAGATATCATTCTTGCTAATCTTAGATATGAGTGCAATTTCTTCATACCTTTCATCTTCATATGAATCATCCTTCACAACTACAAATACCATCTCGATGTCATCATCAGGTTTGGTGTCAGTATCTTCATCTTTGCAAGCAGTTAGGTAGCTAGCCTTTTTGCCTTTATCCTTGTATTCTCGAGTATCCTTTCTTTCTGATCATTGGTAACCTTTGTAATCTTTGTTATCACCTCTTTTAGACTTCTTACCAAAATATCTATCATCACTTCTGTCATATTTTCTTCTGTTAGGACATCTAGTAGCAAAGTGTCTAATTTCTTTACAATTAAAGCATACAAGTGGTAACTTGCCTTTGTGTTTACCTTTACCTCTTTGTATTCTTCTGGCCATAAGTGCTTCTATTCCATCTAGATCTTCTTCTTCACTTTCACTTTCACTATCTCTTCTAGATGAGCATCTATGATTGGATTTTCTTATTTTCATAGAAGAATTAAATGCATGCTCTAAACTTGGTAAGACACTATTGTCTAAGTTATTCATCTCAAATGAAATTAGTCTACCAATTAGGCTATCAAGAGTAACTGTATTGTTTGCTACTGCTCTCATTTCTTGAATAGAAGAGACTCTAATAGCATATACAGGCAGTAAGGTTCTTAAGATTTTACTTACCATTGTCTCCTCTTCAAGTGTACCTCCAACACCTCGTATAGCATTGACTACTTCTTTTATTCTTGTGTTGTACTATGTGATGTTTTCAACTTCTTTCATTCTGAGATCATCAAACTTTCATCTAAGGCTTCCTTCCTTGGCTCTCAGAACATTTGTATCACCTCCATGTACAAGCTTCATTTTTCCCCACATTTTCTTTGGAGTTTTGCAATCTTTGACATCTTCAAATTCAGCATCAGAGAGTGAGGAAGAAAGCTCTATAACCATGCATTTATGCTCATGCTTCACTCTCAATTGATCTACTATCAATGGTCCTATATGAAACACATATTTAGTATCTAAGTATTGAGTAATATCATTGCCAATACCTGATAAGTGGAGTCTTATCCTGCTTTACCATGAAGCAAAGTTGTCTTTGTTCAACTTGGGCACATCTTGCCTGTTCATCTTGTGATCTTTACTCAGGTCTTGAAACCTTCCTTCTAAGCACACAAGCTCTGGTACCAATTATTAGTAATAATTGAGGAGGGGGGGGGGGGTGAATCAGTGGCCTCAAAAATTTATCCTTTAAACTATAATTCACCAATCAATACACCTCAGATTTTTAAGTCCCTTAAAGATGCATGCCTTGAAATACTTGAAACAATTAACTGTCTGTCAGTTTACCTTGTATGTCCTTATTCTCCTTGATTAATGATAAGAAGTAAAACTTATTTACCAATACACAGTAAATATGTAGAGTATACCAATCAATCCAGAAATGCATATGTGAAATGTAAAACAATAAAGTAATAAACCATATACACATAACACATGGATTTTAACCTGGAAACCCTGTTAAGGGAAAAAACCACTGGGACTGGTACCCCAAATTTTCACTCTTTTTAAGTGAGCCCTATTAGGAGCCAACCCTGTTAAAGGTTACAAACATAGTATTAAGTGTTACCTTGTTAGAGGATTTTATACATATTGGTTGTCACATAGTATATGGCATCTATTTTGCTACCATCCTTGAATCAACCTCCTTCTTAGACTGTCAATAGGCTTTAGGAAAATCTTGCTACCATCCTTGAATCAACCTCCTTCTTAGGCTGTCAATAGGATTTATGCAAATTCAATGCTACTTTCATGAATCAACCTTTTTGGTAATCTATTAGGATATACCTCAATTATAGAAGACTATTAAGTCCTAATCTGTTAAGAGACTTGATACTTGAATGGTTAAACTGAAACACTATGACCTGTTTCTAATACAACTTTGAATTGCATATTTTTAGATCTATTTAAGTACAATACCTCTCTAATCATTGTATCGCTTTAATTCCTTTGTGCTCCACACTTTCTGCTCTGTAATATTGTGCTTCACTATTTTTCAGTGTCTGCAGAATTATTTAGCTCTCCCTCAGCTTGATTGATCAAGACTGTATGAAGTTTATCCTTCACCAATTTCTCTTTAGCATCCTCTTACTATTCACTCCCCTTCCATGTATCTGATTACATGCAGAAATGAATTATTCTTATCTCTTATATAGACATGATATTCCTTAATTCATGATTCTTGATTCTTGGCATGAAAAACAATCCAGCGAAATTGATTTACGACTTTAACTCCTGATTTATCTCGTATTTATCTTCTTGCCAATTGTATAAATCTTATTTAAATCAATTACTTAACTGTGGTTGAATAAAACAAATAAAACAAAGAGTTAATTCTATTCTTAAGCTCTACCAACTAGATATTTTATCATTTTCTGAACTCTCTGTTCCGTCGGTCAATTCTGCAGTTCATCGTCGGTGACAACTGCCAGTTCCATCGGTGTAACTCCAGTTAGCTTCGCAATCTCTGTCTATCGGACAACTCTATTTTTAGTTCGTCAGGCATCCTATGATTCTTCTTCATTAGGCAACACTTTCTTCTTCTCGTCGGGCATCACTATGAATTTTTTTCTTCCTTTACCGATGGTGTGCACTCTATCAGTGTTGTCTATCACTTAGTGAATGCTTTGAATTTTATGCATTGCTGAAAGTATAATCATTGTTCCATTCATCCTCTGAAGTATTTTTCATTATGTACATGACCGTATAGATGATATCAAGTTGACATCAATGACAATACAAACCATTAACTATTTTAATGTCTTTCATTATCTTCAACTTAATATTATCAAACATTCAATCAGTTATATGTCATGACTACATACCTTTCTTCATCTTCATCTCAATCATCCTTCATGGCTACAAATACCATCTCAATGTCTTCTTTTGATTTGGTGTCAGTGTCATCAGCTTTGTTCTAAGCTAGATAACAAGATTTCTTCCCTTTGTCCTTGTAGTCTCGGGTATCTCTCTTGTCAGATTTCTAGTTGCTTTAGTAATCTCTATTTTCACCTTTATCAAACTTCTTCTCATATTCTCTGTCATTTCCTCTGTCATCTTTTCTTCGGTTTGGGCATCTTGCAAAAAAGTGTCCAACCTCTTTACAGTTGAAACATACAAGTGGTAATTTACCTTTGTATCCACCTTTTCCTCTCTGTAGTCTTCTAGCCATAAGTGCTTCAATCTCATCAAGTCCTTGATCCTCAATATCGCTATCACTATCGTTTCTAATAGAATGTCTATGACTTGAATTAATTATCTTTAGAGAATATTTGAATGCAGATTCTATGGATGGTAAGACACTATTGTCAAAGTTATTCATCTCAAATGAAATTAGTCTACCAATCAGACTATCTAAAGTAACTATATTATTTGCAACTACTCTCATTTCTTGTATATCAGAAACTCTACTAGCATAAACAAGAAATAAGGTTCTTAAGATTTTGCTTACCACTGTCTCCTCTTCAAGTACACCTCCAACTCCCCAGATAGAATTTACTACCTATTTGATTCTACATCTATACTGAGTAATGTTTTCTCCTTCTTTGATCCTTAGGTCATCAAACCTCCCTCTTAGGATTTCTTCCTTTGCTCTAAGTACATTGGCATCTCCTCCATGTACAAGCTTCAACTTATCCCACATTATCTATGTAGAGGTGTAGGTTTTGACATCTTCAAACTCAACATCAGAGAGTGATGATGCAAGTTCTATCATCATGCAGTTATGCTCATGCTTTACTCTAAATTTCTCAAAAGTATGAGGTCCTATAGGCAACACATATTCAGTATCTAAGTATTAAACAATATCATTTCCAATACCTAATAAGTGGAGTCTTATTCTACTTTTCCATGATGCAAAGTTGTCTTTATTCAACTTGGGCACATCTTGTCTGTTCATCTTGTGATCGTTTGCTTGAGCTATTAAAATATCTTTCTAAGCACACAAGCTCTGATACCAATTGTTAGTAATAACTGAGAGGGGGGTGAATCAGTGGCCTCAAAATATTCCAATAATCAACCCTTGAAACTTAGTACCACAATATTATACCTCTAGTTATCTTTAGTCCTATAAGATTAATGCCTCCAAATACTTATATCAAATTACTACTCTTCAGAATGCTTTGTAAAACCTTCTGCTATAGATTTACTGAATATAAATATGTTAATTTACTGAAAGTCAATAAATTAATGACTCACAAACACATTGACATATGGATTTTTAACATGGAAAACCTGTCAAGGGAAAAACCACATGGGACTGGTAACCCAAAATTTTCACTCTTCTGAAGTGAGCTCAATGAAGAGCCAATCATGTTAAAGGTTACAAACACACTGTTAGGTGTAACCTTGTTAGAGGATTTAAAAGTTTAGTCTTTCACTTGATATCGGGCATCTCTATGCTACCATCTTTGATCAAACACTCACTTGGTTTGTTAATTGGTATCTAAAATCTCATTCTATCTTCATGATCAAACTTTTTGATACTCCTTGGGATGTATCTCAATATAGAAAGGATATTTAAATCCCACTCGGTTAAGAGACTTTCTGAATTAATGGTTAAACTGAAAGAGTATGATTTGTTCACATATACAACCTATACTTGCAGAATTTTAGATCTATTGTAATCTCACAAAACTATTATGATAAATATAACTCTATTTATACCTTTGCTCCACTTTGATTCTGCTCACCAATGTTGTGATTTATTTCTTAGTGTCCGCATAAATATTTTGCTCTTGCCTTAGCTTGTTGTTTAGCACTATATGAAGTTTCTCTTCATAAGTTTATCTTCAGCATCCTCTTCTCCCCACACCAATTAGTAATGAATTGAGTTGTCTCTTTATAAACATGATATCACCGTTATTAGGTTCTTGATCTTCTTGATCTTGGCATGATCCACAATTGTGGCCAATTAGATTTAAATAAAAAATCTTGTTTTTATCTCAATGAGATCTTCTTGCCAAATTGACAAAAAAAAATTAAATCCATTTCTTATCTCTGGCTTATCTTGTTAATGAAAATAATGATAACTACCAGTTAAGTCTATATTTAGCTCTGCCAGCTAGATTTTTTTTTTTTTCTGAACTCAAGTTAATTTTAGTTTAACTTTTTGATAGCGTCGGTCAACACTCCAATTCTCCTCGGGCTTCTCTATTAGTTTACAATGTTTCTAGCCATCGGGTATGCTTTTGATTCTTCTTGTCTGTAATTCTCGTCGGTGCTCTTTCTTGGGCATCACTGTGACTTGACTATCGGTGATCTCTATTCATCAGGTTCCACTAACTATCTGTGTTTGTAGTCACATAGTGAATACTTTTCTTGTATGCATTACAAAAAGCATAATTTTTTCTCTCTAATTCTCTGAAGTCTTTGACACTCATATTATAACCGATTAGATTATATCAAGTTGACATCAATGAAAATATAATCCATTAATTGATTTAATGTCTTGCATCAACTTAACATCTTCAAACATTCAATCAGTTACATGTCATCACACCAGACAAGAATGTGATTCGTAAAAAGTGGGTTTTCAAGAATAACCTAAATAAAGATAAAGAAGTGGTTCATAGTAAGGTAAGACTTGTGTGTAAGGAATATGTAAAAGATGAAGGACTGGACTATGGAGAGACATTTTCCACCATGGAAAGACTTTAAGGGGTAATAATGCTACTTTCTTATGCTACTTATAAGAATTTTAAAGTTTTTCAAATGGATGTCAAATATTGTTTTCTAAATGGGAGTCTTGAAGAAAAAGTTAACATAGAGCAGCCAGAAGGATTTGAATTGACTGGGCATAAGGACATGACATGCAAGCTAAAAAAAGCATTGTATCCAAATTGAACAAGTACCTAGATCATGGTATGAAAGGATACACTCTCATCTTGTCAACATTGATTTCCTAAGAAAAAGTGAAGATAGCAATATCTACTTGAATTTTTAAGGTGATAAGATACTATTAACATAAGAGTTTGTGGATGACATAATTTTTGGAGTAAACAATGAGATGATCATAGTATTTTCTAAAGATATGAAGAAAGAGTTTGAGAGGTCAATGATAGGAGAAATTAGGTTCTTTATTGTATTACATATTTCACAACTAAAGGATGGTATCTATATTAGTCAGTACAAGTACCTAAAGGAAGTACTAAATACTTTTGGAATGGAATATTCCAAGCTAGTTGGAACCCCCTTGGTGACTGGATGCAAGATATCTAAGGATGATGAGTCAAAATAAGTCGATGCAACTCTAGACAGATCCATGATTAGTAAGTTACATTATGCTATTCATAGTAGACCAGATATTTCACAAGAAATTGGAATAGTGGAAAGATTTCAAGATAATCCTAAGGAGTCTCACATGGTAGCAGTAAAGAGAATATTTAGGTAATTTAAAGGGACAAAAGACTATGGTCTTTGTTATGATCACAAGGGTGATTTATCTTTCAGTGTTTTTACTAATGCAGATTAGGAAGGAAACATTGATGAAAAAAAGAGTACAAGTGTATGAGAATTATTCCTAGGAGGAAGACTTGTGTCATGGACGTGTAAGAAGAAAAAATGAATCTCCCAATCTACTGCAAAATTTGAGTATGTAGGAGAAGATATCAAATAGAAGGTAATTGAACATCTAACTATTTACTATGATAATACAAGTGTAATCAACATTATAAAGAATCCAGTAATGCATTCTAAGACTAAAAATATTGGAATGATGTATCATTTCTTATGACAGAAAGTGTAGGAAAAGGAAGTTAATTTGGAATATGTGCAAACCAAGAAGAGGCTAGCAGATATATTCACTACACCATTAGCTAAAGATATTTTTGAGTATCTAAGATGTAAGTTAGGGGTTATTCCCCTACCTAAAGGATACTAAAATGTTGTTGTAAGCATCAATTAAGTGGACGCATTGAATATCTTTCACTATTGGATTGGTGTTAAAAGGGACTACCTCTTAGGGGGAGAATTCAAGGCAAAGGAGAGTTGTTACAATAGTAGGTGACCTATGTGGCACTTTTGGCATTGTTGTCAAAGGGGGAGAATCTTAGGAGAAAGAGAAGAAATATATATAGGTACTGGGGGGAAGATCAGAGGAAGAATTTGGAGGAGAAGACTAGGAAGATCAAGAAAAGCTATTTGGTGCATCAACTAAGGGGGAGAAACTATTATCAAATCAATGTGGTGTTGTTATCAATTCCAAAAGGGGAGATTGTTGGTATAACTAATGTAGATATTGTTGAGTGTTTATTGGTACATGTTTGAAGAAAGGAAGATGAGTTATTGTATTTTCATTGATGTTAAATTGGTGTTTTATTTATTGACAATGTTTCTAATGTGCTACTAATTATGTGTAAAGATGAATTATGTGTTGGGTATGTGCAGGATCATGGTATGCCAAAAATTGGCGATGTGAAAAAATGAGCTTAGCACTCATCCAAAAGTGTGCCCAAAATTTTGTTGACTTTCTAGTAGGCCTGGGTGTCAGTACACCTGGCCAAGACAAAAATGAAAGAAAAAGAATTATCAGATATCCAATAATAATGGATATCCAATTTTCATTAGTAAAATATATTTCTATCCCACGGCTACGTTCAATTTTTTTATTGTGAAAACATTGAACACAACCAAACAATTTCATATATCTGCAAAGAATCATATATATGATTTTATATAGTGAATAATTTTCCTCTAAATTGAACAGGTAAGTTAAAATTCTATGTTTTTATTGTTGTAATCAGTTTTTGAATTGAAATTTGTAGTTTTTCAATAAAAACTAGGGCTGAAATGATTATCTTTACTATTTTTTTTAAATTTATTATAATTTTCTATTTTGGTTTTCATTTTAATCATACATGGATTGAAAACCAATTAGAAAACCCTCCCAATGAGTCTGCAAACAATCCCCGAGCTTTAGAAGACCAACCAATCTCAAACCCTCAACCATTAGAGGATCTCAGAGGATACAATCTAAATCATCTTAGGGATTATCAGACCACACATGCTAATATCCCCACATTACACCCTATTTTTTCCACATTAAACTCCATTATTGAAAGCATGGAGAAACTCACAGAGCAACATAATGCTGCACTTCTTTGGTGTGATTCCATACACGCCCAGTTTGATGATAGGCTTGACTATGACCAAATTATGGACCTAAATATAACAAAACTTGACATATGTAACCTTTTTGTGGACCCCAAAACTCATTTAAAAGTGGACCCTTAAAGACCAATTTGCCAATTAAATGGTGCACAAATGAGGCAATATGTGACAAATTTTTGGACCGCTGGTGGATGGTTTTTGATAGGCCACCCCACTACAATTTGGATGTCCCATTCTATTTCATAAGAAAATTGTATACTAAATTGTGCTCGGTCATAAGGTGAATTATTGGATCATGAGATTAAACTAGGGTGTAGGCTTAGGCACTCCTCAGGATAGGCCATAGGCACAATAGGTGAAATCCCTCACATATGTCCCCCCTCCTGAGATTTCACCACCTCCTATAGTGCAACATCCTAATATTATTGTTGAGGATGGCTCATAGACTATTTGATCCATTCACACCTTAAGTGATCTATTGGTTAGGTAGAGTATGACATTGTTACCTCCTCATGTTGTTGCTTTTGGCACATCCACATCCTCCATGAGCTCACATGTTTGTGTGCCCCATACTTTCATTATCTTCAAGAATATGTGCTTGGGTCCCCTAAATGATAGTAATCCATATAACCATGTCTTCAAGGTGGATGATACTACACAACACACTACAGAAACTAAAGCACCCCATGGAGATGTGCATCAGGGGCATACAGAGCCATGGACTGATACTGTTATGGTAAGACTAAATAGTTAACTTGTTACATTGTATTTAATTTTAAACTTTCATATTTTCAAAATAATTTTATTATAATAATTGCCCACTTATATTTTTTTATGTGTTCCATTTATGTTCAATTGATCAGAGAGGAGGAGATGACACATGTGGAGGGGTCCACGCTTTCAATCATTTCATTTGGCATTGACGCTTCCAAGGTACATAGGTTTTAATGTACTCATTGGTTTAATTTTATTATAATACTATTGTTGGAAATGAGATAAGTAACTCAGAGGGAGGGGTGAATCAGTTACCCCAAAATGAATCCTTTGAACCTTAGATGTCTTAAATACTTTTACACTGTTAGTCAATTAATTAAGATAGTCTTATGTAACTCGGGTGTCAAAGAAATATTTATAATATCCAATGCAATTATAATTTAGAGATTAAGTATAGAAAAATAAAGCATAAAAAAATAACATATACACAGGTGACACCAAGATTTAATGTGGAAACCCAATATGGTAAAAACTACCAGTGTAACTAGTTACCATTTTTCACTCTTTTGAAGTGAGCCATGTTAGGAGCCAACCCTGTTAAAGGTTACAATAACACACTATTAGGTGTGACCTTGTTAAAGGATTTAATCACCCTATGAGGAGTGGCCTTGTTAGAGGTCTTCAACACTTTAACATAGAAATGCTACCTTTTGAGAGGATTTACAAAAAGACTTTTAAGTCTACTATGTTAAGAAATTTTAGATCACTGCTACAATTGTTAAAAAGTAACAATGAATTAACCTGTGTGTGTAAGCAACTATTTTTTCTGATTCAAATCTATGTTCTTATTATAATTGGATCCTTGTTGATCAGATGTTCTATTGAAGCTCTGAGTGATTTGTACTCAATCAGAATCCTATCTGATTTCACCTTCACTCTTCATATTATAGAATTCCACACTTCTTCTTTCTCACCTTGTAACACACTTGCACTTCCACACATTCAATCCAAACTTGACCTTTCATTTATATGGTAAGCCCTCTCAAGTCGACTTGAATATAGTTATAAATTATAAATAACAATTCAGTCAGCCTCATATAACGAATTAATTATAGAATGTAAATCACTATTAGTCGGATGCCACTGAATGCTCAACCAAGACTAAAATGCTTGAGTGACATGGTCAACACTGAACTTTCTTTAATGCCCATCTAAACTCGGTCAACACTAAATAACTCATTATATTCACCAACTGTGCTCAGTCTGAATGTAGACATTTGTGTAACATCACTACATAAGTGTAAATACATGTGTGACATCAATGATAATACACAATTGAATAATTATCTTCAACAATCTTGCTCCTTGGCATCGATGGAAACACAACATGTCATAATACAAAGAATTATAGAGCAACAAAATTTTTTATTAATGTCTTAAGCTTCAATCTGATTCTCATCAAAAAAATCCCTCCGACATCAAAATATCCCTCTTACTGTATTATAGAAAAACATTTCCTCTTTTATCTTATTCTTATCTATTATATAAAACTCTCCCTCTTTGACAACAGATGCCAAAGACACCATCTCCACAAATATCAATAGTCAGTACTATTTCATTTTGTAATTTTAAATGTACCTAAATGTACAAATTCATCTGCAATGTGCTCTGATGTACCTGCATCAACTGATAGATCTTCACTGCTGCTCGGGTTGATGCATCACTAAACTGTATTTTAGTGAGCTTCAGTTAGGGGAAACACCTCTAGCTTTCCTCTAAGATACAAGAATTCATCCTTAAGTAAAGGTTTGGTGAATATGTATGCAACTTGTTCTTTGGTATTTACATATTCCAACCTTACTTCTTTATTCGATACCATTCCCTCAAAAAATGATACTTTATTGCTATATGCTTGGTTTTGGTGTGCATCACAGGATTCTTTGAAATGTTAATGGGAATGGTGTTGTCACAGTAGATAATAAATAACTCTTTTACTTCTTCCTTCCTTTCTAGCAATAACTGCTTGATCCATATGATGTTTGAACAGTTCACTACTGCAGCAACATATTCTCCCTCTGTTGTAGACTAGGAGATACAATTTTGTTTCTTTTTATTCCAAGACACAAACCTCTTTTCAAGAAATAAAGCTCCACCACTGGTGCTTTTCCTGTCATCAACACTTCCATCCCAATCAGCATCAGTGAATGCCATTAAATCAAATTTTCCACTTTTCTTATACCATAAACCATAGTCTTCAGTACCCTTTAGATATCTCAGAATTCTTTTGATTTCTGTTAGGTGATTATCTCTAGGATTAGCTAAAAAAATTTCAAGAATATCAACTGCCAATGCAATATTAGGTCTGGTGTGAATGACATATTACAATTTTCCAATCATGGATCTGTAGTTGGTCTGATCTACCTCCTTTGAATCATCATCTTTAGACAATTTTTGTCCAGTGCACATGGGTGTTCCAAAAGGTTTGGAATCTTCCATACCAAATTTCTTAAGTATATCCTTGATATATTTTGATTGAGTAATGTAGATACCATCCTTCTTTTGATGTACTTGTAATCCAACAAAGAATTTGATATCACCAAACATAGAAATCTCAAATTCTTTACTCATAGCTATAGAGCATGCTTTGCATAGGTCATCATAACCAGTGAATAATATGTCATCAACAAATATCTCTGCTAATAGTATTTGGTTTTGTGGTCCTTCTTTGATGTGTAGCCTACTGTTATCATTGGTTCTCTTAAATCCAATACTTACTAGAGAGCTATGCAGTCTTTCATACCAGGCTCTGGGCACTTTCTTTAGTCCGTACAATGCTTTGTACATCTTGAAAACCATATTCCTTATGCTAGGATCAACAAGTACATAAGGTTGTTCAATGTAGACTTCTTCTTCTATGATTCCATTTAGAAATGTGGATTTTACATCCATTTGATATACTTTGTATCCTTTATGTGTAGCATATGCCATAAGAGTTTTGACACCTTCAAGTCTTACAATAGGAGAAAAAATTTCTCCATATTAAATACCCTCTTCTTGAGAATGTCCTTTACAAACTATTCTAGCCTTGTTTCTAGAAAATTTACCATTTTCATTCATCTTATTTCTAAAACCCACTTGGTTCCAATCACATTCTTGTCCTTTGGCCTAGGTACAAGAGTCCAATTTTTGTTCTTCTCAATCTGCTCAATTTCTTCATTCATTTCTTCTTTCCAACTTTTATCATTCAATGCATCTTTAATCATTATAGGTTCAAATTCACTTAGTAAGCATGTACCTTTGAGTTTGTTCCTTTTCATTACACCTTTTGTCTGATCTCCAATTATCTGCTCAGGTGCATGATGCCTTTTAATATATTTTGAAAGCACTGGATCCTTCAGTTTAGATTGTAGACTTGATCCACTAGGTCTGTCATTCTCAAACATTCTTTCCTATTCCTCTGTCTAATGCTTAGGTTCCATTGTCTTTGACTCGGGTTCCTCTATCTGTGACTCAGGTTCTTCCATCTATGACTTGGTACCCTCTGCTTATGACTCAGATCCCTCTGTCTGTGACTCTGTCTCTTCTACTAGCATCTCGGGTTGCATAGTTTGTGCTAGTATATTCAATGATCAACAGTTCTATTGTCCAATCATCATTTCTTGAGTCATAGGTATAGTATTAGTTTCATCATAGAAAAAGTTCCTATATTCTTCAGGTTCTTTACTGCTCTTCTCTTCACATTTTTTTGCAAACTCATCAATCTTGAAATGTACACTTCCTATGACTTTATGAGTAGTAAGATTCAGACATTTGTATTCTTTTCTTTTACATGAGTAACCTAGGGATATTCCTTCATCACTTTTTGCATCTAGTTTTCCATTTCTTGCTTCCTTAAAGATGTAGCATCTACTTCCAAATACTTTGAAATAATGAACATTAGGTTTATAGCAATATCATAATTGAAAAGGTGTCTGGTTACTACCTTTTTTCAGTTGAACTTGGTTCAGGGTGAACTATATAGTGTTGATGGCCTCCTTCAAGTATTTGGCAGCAAGATTATTTTCAATCATTAGGGTTCTGGCACAACCCATGATGGATTTGTTTCTCCTTTCTTCTATTCAATTTTTCTATGGTGTACCAGGTGCACATACCTGTCTTTTGATTCCTCTCTCATTACAAAATTCATTGAACTCATTAGAAATGAATTCTCCTCCTCTATCAAATCTTAGGCATTTTATTTTCTTTCTTGTATCCTTTTCAACTATTGCAAGATACCACTTGAAGTTTTGAAAATCTTCTGATTTATCTCTGAGTAACATGAGAATCATCATTCTAGAATGATCATCAAAAAATAGAATAAAATAATTCTCTCTAGTATAGATTTTTTTTCTAATTGGTCTACATAGGTTAGTATGTACCAATTCCAAGACTTCATCAGTATTGTAATTCTTGCTTTTGAAACTAGTCTTGCTCATCTTTCTGATTTGACATTGTTTGCCTATTGCTAACTCGGGTTTCTTCAAAACAAGAATACCTCTGACTCTCTTGTTATTGCTTATATTTACCAGATTATCAAAATTTACATGACACAACCTTTTTTGCCATAACTAGATTTCTTCTACTTGTGCAATAAAGCATGAACGTCCAGTGAGATCAAGATAGAAAAGATTACCTTTTTTTTGTCTGTCAGTTCCAACTAGGTTCCCTTTACCATACAAGATCTTGGCCTTACCATTCATGAATTCTACCTTGAATCCAATGTTGTTCAACTGTGCTACACTGAGTAGATTTCTCCTATATCCTTCAACCCAATAAGCATTATCACATTTGATTCCTTCTGTCAGAACAATGCAACATTTTCCTCTTCCATGGAAAGGTTCATCATTCCCAAAACTGACACTCCCACCATCATAGTGTTCAAGATGTTCAAACTTTATCTTATCACTATTCATGTGACGAGAAAAGCCACTATCAATTATCCATATATTATTTTTATTGATGTGTGAAAAAAGTGATGTCTTTTAATCTTCTTCATCTGACTCATCCTTAATAAAAATATAAACCATTTCTTCTTCTTCATCACTGTCAAAATCTTTAGCAATATACAAAGACTTCTTACCTTTATCCTTGTGGCTTTTTTAGTTATTGAAATCTTTCTTGCCTTTGAATTTTTTGAAATTTTTCTTATCTTTGTCTATTTTGTTCAGACATTTTGTAGAAATGTGACCAACCTCATTGCATGAGAAACAAATAAATGGTATATTTCCTCTGTATTTTCCTTTTGCAACTCTTCTTGCAAGTAATGCTTCAATGATGTCAACATATGCATCATCAGATTCATCATCACTGTCACTTTCAATCTACTTCCCTTTTGAGTATCTATCCTTCTTACCAAGGTTCAATTTCTCTTTGAATGCAGACTCAAGATTGCTAGAGCTAGGAGAGTAATTGTCAGAGTTGTCCAACTCAAAAGTTGTAAGCCTTACCACTAATGTATCCAGATTTATATCTTTATTGCACCTCATCTCTTGAATAGAAAAAACTCTAATAGCATAGATATAAAGTAAAGTTCTTAGTACCTTACTGACCACTATTGTATCTTCAATTATTCCACCTGCAGTTCTGATGGTACTCACAATCTTCTTGATTCTATCACTGTATGTTGTAATGTCTTCTCCTTCTTTCATTTTCCTCTGGTCAAATTTTCCTCTTAGAATTTATGTTGGCTCTCTTTACATTTGCATCTCCTCCATGAATTTCCTATAATTTCTTCCACATATCATAGACTGTAGGGAAGTCCTTGACTTCATAAAATTCTGAGTAGCTAAGTGAAGAATCTATGTCAATCATCATTATGTTGTGATGCTTCTATTCCATTATCTATTCCATAGTCATAATTCCTGTTGGTTCCACATATTTTCTATCCAAAAACTATGAACCAGCATCTCTGATAGTTGATAGATGTAGCTTCATCAGCTCCTTCCATGCTAGGAAATTGTCTTTGTTTAGCTTAGGGATCTCCCTACTGTAAGAAATCTCTGATCTTTACATTAGGCCTTGAAAGATCCTTTGAAAGCACTTGAAGCTCTGATACCAATTGTTGGAAATGAGATAAGTAGGTGAGAGGGGAGGAGTGAATCAGTTACTCCAAAACAAATCCTTTGTCCCTTAGATGTCTTAAATACTTTAACACTGTTAATCGGTTAATTAAGATATTCTTCTGTAACTCGGGTGTCAAACTAATCTTTATAATATCCAATACAATTATACTTTATAGATTAAGTGCAGAAACATAAAGCATAAAATAAATAACATATACACAGGTGACACCAAGATTTAATGTGGAAACCCAATATGGGAAAAACTACCAATGTAACTAGTTACTGTTTTCACCTTCTGAAGTGAGCCCTGTTAGGAGCCAACCATGTTAAAGGTTACAATAACACACTGTTAGGTGTGACCTTGTTAAAGGATTTAATCACCTTGTGAGGAGTGGCCTTGTTAGAGGTCTTCAATAATTCAACATAGAAATGATACCTTGTGAGAGGATTTACAAAAAAGACTGTTAATTCTACTCTATTAAGAGATTTTAGATTACTGCTACAATTGTTAGAAAGTAACAATGAATTGACCTGCATGTGTAAGAAACTGTCTTTGCTAATTTAGTTCTCTATTCTGATTATAACTGGATCCTTGCTAATTAGATGTTCTATTGCAGCTCTGAGTGATCTCTAATCAATCAAAATCCTATCTAATTTTTCCTTCACTCTTCATATCACAGAATTCCACAGTTCTGCATTCTCACCTTGTAACACACTTGCACTTCCACACATTCAATCCAAACATGGCCTTTCATTTATATGGTAAGCCCTGTCAAGTCGGCTTAAATATACTTCTAAATAATAATTTACAATTTAGTCAGCCTCATATAGCCAATTAATTATACAATGTAAATCACTTTTAGTCAACTGCCACTGAATGCCTGACCAAGACTGAAATTCCCGAGTGACTTGGTCAACACTAAACTTTCTTCAATTCCCTATTAAAATCAATCAACACTAAATAACTCATTCTATTCACCAATTGTGCTCGGTCTAAATGTAGACATTTGTATAACATCACTACATAAGTGTAAATACATGTGTAACATCAATGACAATACACAATTGAATAATTGTCTTCAACAACTATATACATGTGTTTTCTAGTTTTAATGATTATCTTACTACATACTGATGCAGGTTTCACCAGTTGCCACTAGGGAGCAATATGAGGGAGTTCAGGCATCTGGCATTGACAAGGGGAATCTAATTAAGTATTTTAGATTGTTTATGCATACATGTATAATTTTCACTTGTGAGTACTCATTTTTAATTTACATGGTTTATTTGACAGAGGGTGGTGTAAGGTGATGTCGTGAGACTGGTTCACCATGATAGAGTTAGAGGCATCTCTATTCACAATGATAGCCCCATAGTGTGTATTTTTATAACTTTGTTTGTGTGTATTTTACTATCAATTATATGTAATATTATCAATTCATGATTGTATGAAGTATATGTTTGACTTGTGTAGGTCACCACTAGTTTGAGGGAGGTATGCCAAGGGTTTGAATTGTTGATGAGCCAACTGACATTTCCTGAATAAGTTTCAACACAGGTAATTTTAATGTTAATTTAGTTATTTTTTAAACATATATTTTCTACTAAGTAGTTAACATTAAAATGTATAAGTCATAGATCAATCTCATGTTCGCAAACATATACAGGTCAAAGTCGACATTGGTGGAATTGTCCTTTCACTACCAAGGACATATATTAGGCCTCCTGACTGCCCGAGGAGACAAAGAGAAGAGGTACATGAGGTCTCAATTTTTTGAAAAAAATTATTAATTATTGTTTACTATGAGTTTGAATTTTTATTTATTATTTGTAGAAACCATATAAATTAGGTAATTTAACTTGGTGTTTCACTCTTGTGTTTTAATGCAGGATCCATCAAAACCAAAGAGTACTTAGAAGAGATTTCACTTTGATGATCCAGTAGTAGAATAGGATGTCCTAGAAACATTTGTAGTTGAACTTGTTATTTTGACATGCTATATGAAACATTTTGAGATGGCGTATGCCACATTATATATAGATATGTTGATTTTGTAAATTTTTTGAGATGACATTTGCCACATTTTGTACAAAACTATTTCATATACATACATATCTACATTTTCATTTCTAATAATTTTATCTTTGTCATGTGTTCTATGTATGTATCATTTCCATATTATATCTTTGGCATGTGTTGTATTTATATATTATTTTCATGTTATATCTTTGTCATAAATTGTATTTATGTATGTATTTTCATTTTGATATATTACCCTTTCCATGCATTGTATGTATGTATTATTTCCATACTACGTCTTTTTCATGCATTGTATGTATGCTCATTTCCATCTTATATCTTTTTCAGGCGTTGTCATGTATAATAGACCTAATCTTCTCCAAAGAAACTACCTTGAAATTTTTTTTGAACTAAAGTAATAGGCATAATCTAAAATTAAAATTATGGTGTTATGTGTTATGCTTCTTGGATGTTTGAATTGTTTTACTTATATTACATCGTTACACTTACATGTTTAATTGCATAGAATTTATTTAAAATCATTATCTGATTATTGGTAGAATTGTTTCATTACTATTTACATTTATTCTCCCCCTCCCCCCAGTTCCTCTTTATACTAATAATTGGTATTAGAGCCTAGTTCCATTGAAGAAGCCTAACATCTTGGGAGAGGTCCTTAAGGAACACATGTAGTTTTATAGAAGGAAACTTGCAGAGGCTGAAGATATGATTGAGAAACTCAAAGAGTAGTTGAATATTTCTAGGGCTAAGAGACAAGAGATGGTTGAACAATTGAGTGAGAGTTGGTTCATTTTTTAGAATTAATTATATGAGCTAAGAAGAGAACTTGTTAGTGATTCTAATATGATTAGAAGTAATTGATGATTTGAAGTTGTGATTTTATGCTAGAATTTCAAGAAGTGTTAAAATGACCCATATCGACCAATGAAGTGGTATTTATTTGTTACAAAGGTTTCTTTTGTTTTTTGTAAAGAAATTCATCATGGACACTCCTACATATTATTTAAAGTTACTAACGAATGGAGCCCATTATTCAAATTAAATTGGTTGAAGCTCTAAGATATGGATCTCCAAAAATTGATGCCCAATTTGGCTAAAGGCACCTTGGAAACACTCCAGTCTGACTTGCGTTGAAATGTTCTTGATGCTTTGAAAGAAAGAAAAGGTATACCCTAGCATTTATGTGGCCAAATGGAGTTGATGGATGTGATGGTTTGGTTCCATGATTAATAGTTTGAAAGATGCACCATTGAGAAAATTTCAACTGAGTAGCAATGTAACTTTTTGCACCAACCAAGATCGGGTCGCCTTATGGAACCCGAGTGGAATATCATAGAAAAAAGCTACATTATTGTAGGCCTTCCAAAGAAGTTCCTTGTGCACCTCACAGATCTATAATATCACTCACATGGTCTTAGATATTGCTCTCCAAAAATCGTTGCCCAGTTTGGCTTAGTGCACCTTGGGAACACTTTGGTTCAACTTGCACCAAAACATTCTTGATTCTTTGAAAGAGAAAAAAAGTCTCCCCCAACATTTACCCAGTTGATGGTTTGGTCCCACAATGAACAGTTTGGAAGATGCACCATTAAGTAACTTTCAACTGAGAAACAATGTAACTTTTTGCACCAACCGATCTTGGGTCACCAAATTGATCTCAAACCAGGATCCTCATTACCAAAAAAGGCACCCTATAAGATGAATACCAACCAAAATGCATAGATTTCTAAACAAGTCCAAGAAATGCTAGCCAAAGGCCTAATATAGAAAGTCTCCGTCCTTGTGCAGTTCCTTCTATTTTGGAACCTAAAAAGGATGGAACATGGAGGTTATGCGCTGATAGAAAGGATATAAACAAAATAAAAATTAGGTACAGATTCCCAATCCTATGAAATGAAGATCTTCTTGATCAAATTGGGACTACTTGTTACTTTTTCAAAATAGATGTAAAGGCAGGATACCATTAAATAAGAATCAGGCCAGAAGATGAATGGAAGACTGCATTTAAGACCATTGATGGGCTATTTTAATGGATTATAGTTCCATTTTGGTTAAGCAATGCCCCAAACACATTTATGAGGATCATGAATGAAAATTTCATTGATTACATTGGCAAATTTGTTGTTATCTACCTTGATGATATATTGATTTTTAGCAGTAGTAGAGAAGAACATCTAAACCATTTGGAGCAAGTGATAAAGAGACTTCATGACCACAAGCTCATCATCAACTTGGAGAAATGTACTTTCATACAAAGATAAATTACCCTTTTGGAGTTTGTTATCTCAAAGGGAACACTAAAAATAGATCCTAGTAAGCTGTAGGTCATTGTCAATTGGCCCACTCTAAGAAATTAAGGTGAGGTAAGGAGCTTTCATGGTCTTGCTACCTTTTACAGAAAGTTTATAAAGAACATTAGTCATGTATGTGCCCCTATGGTAGACACCATCAAGGGTGGTAAGAAAACTAAGTTTGCTTGGACAAATGATGCTTACAATGCTTTTGATTACTTGAAGAGCAGGTTTGCTCAATATCCTTATTGAACCTTACCTTATATTGGGAAGGTGTTTACTGTGGAGACAGATGGTAGTAACCTAGCCATTGGAGCTATCTTAAGCCAAGATGGGAAACCTATTGCTTTCTTCTCTGAAAAGATAAATGATGCTAATAAAAGATACTCAACATAGGACCTTGAATTGTATGTAGGAGTGCAGGCTCTTAAAAAATGGAGATACTACCTTTTACCAAAATAATTTGTTGTCTATACTAAAAAACATGCATTAAGTTTCCTAAATTATCAAGGAAAACTAAGTGTCAAGCATATAAATTGGATGGAACAATTGCAGGCATACACATTCACATTGAAGCACAAGAAAGGTCAACCAAACAAGGTTGCTAATGCCCTTAGCAAAAAAGTTGTTTTGGTTGAAGAAGTGCAAGTACAAAGCATTAGAATTGATGCTCTGAACAATCTATATGAAGGTGATCTAGATTTTGGGGAGGCATTTAAGGTGTGTTCTCAACTTGTAGGAAAATATCATACTGATTTCTCTGAATTTATCATTTAGAATGACATTTTGTTCAAAGGTTCCCAACTTTGCATACCTAGGTGTTCTATGAGACTAAAAATCAAAAAAGAGAAACATTGTGGTGGCATGGGTGGTCACTTTGGCATAGATAAGATCATAGACCATATCAAGAGGAGTTTCTTTTGGCCTAAGATTGATAATGACATCAAGAAATTTTTGGAAGCATGCACTATCTGTCAGCAAGCTAAGGGTGTATCCACTAATCAGGGATTATACCAACCTTTTCCAATTCCTAATAGGCCTTGGGAGTCAATCTCCATGGATTTTTGTAATGGGCCTTCCTAGAAGAAAACAAGGTTTTCATAGTGTCTTTGTGATTGTAGACAGGTTCAGTAAGATGGTGCATTTTGTACCTTGCAAAAGTACATATGATGCCTCCCACATTGCTCAACTCTTCTTCAGAGAAGTTGTTAGGATCCATAGACTACCAAAGACAATTGTCTCAGATAGGGATGATAAGTTCCAAGGACATTTTTGGCAAACACTCCATAAGAAATTGGGGACAAAATTAACTTATAGCTCTGCCTATCACCCACAAACTGATGGCCAAGAATAAGTGGTGAATAGATCATTGGGGAGCCTTCTCAAATGTTTAACCAAGCAGCATAACAAGAGTTGGGATATCATCCTCCCACAAGCAGAGTTTGCATTTAATAATTCTGTAAATAGATCCACTGGAAAAAAATATTTTGACACAGTTTATGGTTTGCACCTAAGAGGCCCTTTGGATCTGATACACCTACCTTCAGACTTTAATATTAGTGCTTAGGGAGAAGAATTGGTAGAACTCATTTTCAAAGTTCAAAATGAAGTAAAAACCAAACTTCTGTAGACAACTCAAAAGTAAAAAGAGCAGGCCGATAAAAGGAGAAAAGAAGTTAATTTCCAGATTGGGGATAAGGTTTGGGCATACATCAGGAAAGAGAGGTTACCAAAAGGCAAATACTCCAAACTCCACATGAGGAGAGTTGGTCCATGCATAATTTTGCACAAAATGGGAGAAACTACCTATGAAATAAATCTTCCCCCTACCTTGTTTATTTCTCCATTTTTTAACATTGTTGTTTGAACCTCTTATAAAGGTGATGTAGCTTGTGATGATGCAAGTACTTCTAATACCTTAGGTCCTTTAGATACTGCAGATGTTGTGCCAAATCTACCTCCTAGCCAACCAGTGCAATTGGATAAAATTTTGGAATCCAAAGTCCTCAGACAGAACAGGTTGAAAACATATATGTAGTACCTTGTTAAGTGGAAAGGCCTCCCCAATATTGATGCTACATGGATTACTAAAGAGAAGATTAAACAAAATGAAACTTATATTGATCAACTTGACTCAAGTGGGAACTTGAGTTCTAAAACTCATGGGGATTATGGTGAAGGAGAACCCACTATAAAAAAATGAAAAACTCATCAAAATAAGACTCCTAGGGGGTGTTGAGGATTCCTATGTCCTAAGGGTATCATCTTTAGTTCATTGACCCAATTGTAAGGCATGGTTCCAAGATTGGTATTCATAAGCCACTTGGTCAACCATTTGTCAAAGGGTCCCTAGAGCCTAGGATTTGATAATTTTATGTTCTTAGGATGTTTTAAGTATATTAGGAAGCTTAGGTTCACTTTCTCCAATAAGATTGCATCTTTTGTGCAACTTTGCAAAATGTTGTCAAAAGTTGTCAAGCAACTTTGACAACATTTTACATCTTTTAGTTGTAAAGTCTAAATGATCTCCCCAATGGACATATAGTTTGAAATATTGTTTTAACCATTGCGTAACACTTTCATATCCATTTCAGGTGGGTGGAAAGCAATCATGATCTAATTTTTCTCTTTGAATCAATAAAAATAACTGATTTTCCTATAACAGTCAACTTGCAACTTTGGGTACGGAATTGTACGGAAAAACTAGGGCATGAATCCAGTTGGGAAGTAAGATTTATTGAATTACCTTTCATTTTTAGTTAGTTTTAGTTCTTGATGATCTTTTGTTTTTAAGTTGGAGCATTTTCTTTGTTCACTGGTCTGAAACCCTCCAAACCTAGGGTTTACTCACTAAATCTCATTTTCCTGTCATGTCCACCCTTAAAAAATTATAATCCTTGGTGGAATGAGAGGTCTACATGTGGAATACATGATTTATAATTTTGTTTAATGGGAAACCAATGATGGAGAATGTTTTGAGTAGAGAATGGTTAGCATATCTATGTGGCGACCAACAACTAGAATGGTGCAATACTGACTTCCATGAGATTGGGGTTAATTCAGACCTTGTCATTGGATTTGGAGTAGTTTTGGACAATCCCAAGTGCATTCCAAGTCTTAGTTTCATCTAAACTCAAGGATTTTGGGTACTTCCTTTGTTAAAGGAGATCTAATTATCAATTAGACCTGTCTGATGATGTGCTGTCCAAGCGACTTCCTTTTCACTTCAAAACACTTGGATTTAAGGATTTTTATTACTCCATAGAGGGTACTAAAAACTATTATTATTTCCCTAGGTCTAGTGTGAATTATTGAATTTATGTCCATTAAACCCTCTGTGTAGGGCTACAAGGAATTGAAGGCTTGATTATGGACACATATCTCAAGGATAACCTAGAATTTATTAATGGTGGTAACATGTCTTTTTAGGCTTAAGAATACCTTTTTAAACTTGGCTTAACCCCTAAAACTTTGGTTTTCACTTAGGGTCTTATGAATCAATATTTGGATGTTGACTGCATAAGTATGGATTGTTGAGATACATTGCACATCTTGGATCTAGTATTGGACCTTTTTCAATATGTTGCATGGAGTTGTGTGATTGTGTTGTGAAATTTTGTAAAGGTTTAAGACCTAGGTGGAGAGGGTTGTGTGTGTGAAGACCCCTTTGGGAGAGTGGAAAGGACATAGTGTCTAACTTTCCTTTTCATACTCTAGATCTTGCATTAATTATCTATATTTCTAGTTGTTCCACATTTCTTTCCTTCCTTCACCGCTACATATATGTGTTCTTTTAAAAGAGGGAGCACATCTAATTAACCACTATGAATTTTTTTCATAGCGCGTGTATTTATTCCAATTGTTTTTTAACACATATTTATATAACTTTGCGTATTCATAGTAAAACATGTAACTTAAATAGGGGTGAAATGAGGACATAAGTGTGAACAGTTGCAAATTATACTCAACATTTAATTTGTTTGTACAATATTTTTTTATACGAGTATGAACAAATTCTTAGTTTCAATTATCAAACTTGAGTCAACAAATGTGTGCTTTTAAAAAGAGGGAGCACATCTAATTAACCACTATGGAGTGTTTTCATATCATAAGTATTTATTCTATTTTATTTTGAACACATTTGTATAGCTTTGCATGTTTAGAGTTAAATATGTAAGTTTTATAATTTGCAACCGTGCACACTTATGTGCTTGAACGCATTCCACATTTTCTTCTATATACTCATCGTACAATGCAGTTATCACTTCCACCCTTTCTTATATAGGCGTCTACTCAACATTTAATTTTTTTGTACAATATGTTTTGATCTGAGTATAGACGCATCCTTATTTTTAGTCATCAAAATTGAGTCAGAAAATGTCTATTATTTTGGTTTATATTTTTTTATAATTCAATCAATGATGAATATGCCTACTATAGTATTGAAACCACCTTTTACCATGTTTTTCATTTTGATATGTTCTCTTCTCACACCTTACTTTAATTTTTCCCCTGCTATAAGACCACACTTGCCTCTACCAAACACGTACTCCAATGCAATCCTTTAGAGTTGTTGTGTGCTAATATGTCTTCCTATCTTTACACCTTTCTCTTGATTTCACCTTCCATTTGTACAACTTCTTTTTCTAGCTAGCATTGTACAAAAAAAGGTTTTCTACAAGCATAACTCCTTTTTCTTACAAGCTAGACAAAAATTTACTTCACTTCCCATTTTTCCATATTCTTATATATGCCTTCACATTTTTTGTGCATATTTTGAAAGAATTTTAGATTTACTCATTTCTCAGAATGTAAATGGCTATGATAGGTTATTTTTTTGAAAGGTTAAATGAAGATATAGATAATAAAATGAAGTGAATATAAGTGACAACCTAAAAACACGTACCATTGTAGGTGGAAGTTTTCTAAATGGTAGAGCTTCAATTTTGGCTAAATTAAAGTTATAGTGTTATCCTACTATATTTTTGTATAATTCATCCTAATAAAATGTAGCCTAGGCATGCATGCAAACACATCAAACTAAAATACAAGTGGTGTGCTTCTATGATGAGCATTGGGTTGAGTATGTAAACTAAATCCATAATAGCCTGTTGCACTCCACAACAAGATATATTTAGCTTTTTCCAAAAATCATTATGCATTTGACAAATACTTAAGAAGAGGGGACATTAAAAATAATTTATTTTGTGCTTTACACTAGCTCTTTACTTTCTATCTCTACATAGGCCTTGATTAGCATTTTTTTTTGTCTCTATGTAAGAATTTATATTTCTAATATTAAATTCCTACTTTGAAGCCACATAATGCTTATCACTTGTCTAAATTCATAGGGCAATTTTTTTTTGTTCAAGTTATGTCTCAGTCGCTTACGGATGATGCAATAAAACTTATCAACAATGATAACTTAGATATGCATCAACATCTCCAAGTATTTGGGATTGCAACATTTGGTCATGGAATTCAGGAAAAAAATAGATTCAAGTTAGAGCTTCCTGATGGCATGCACTTACAAAAAAGAAACTTTTCCAAGAAAGTTTAATGATCTTATAACTTCAGATAAAATCTAAAAGGGTTTTGTAATACATGTCACCCAATATATTATTCCCACCATTTGTGAGTCAGGGAGAGCCAACATCTCCTAGGATTATATTACAATACACCATTCTTGTTTTATTGTGAAATTAGATTACATTGCTAATCGTGTTATTGTATGTAACTATTTAGGTGGATTGTAATCTCTCACTTAGAGGTTCTCTGCATGGAACAAGATATCGTTGGTTCTCCCACCTTCTTCAAAGAGCCAGAGAAATTTGTAAATCAATGTGATATTATGTCATCGAATGCATGCACAAATATTGGACATATTAGTAAGTCAACCCAAATGACTCCTACTAAATTGATGTTTAGTCTCAATGCATCTCTATGAAAAAATGTCGCAACTAAACTATCACTTAGTTTAGAAGTTTGAAAACATATGAAACATTATGGGCTATAAAGGGTCATGTGACTTTGAAAAAAGAAATCCACCATTTTAGCTCAAAGAATGGAAATGACCATATGTTTAGCTTTGATATTATTGATAGTGAAAAAACTAAAGTACATGTCACTTTCTTCAATGAAGTTGTAGACATCCACTTTGAAAAGGTTTCTATTCAGAATATTTATACATTATCTGGTGGTTCCATCAAAACTACAAACAAGTTTTACAATAAGCTAGATAGTAAAATTGAAATCTCTTTAAAGAACGATTCAACACTTAAATTTTGTGGTCATGACCTCTCAATTCAACACTTTAGTTCTCTTTCATGCCCATTCCAGAGATTATGAATACAAATATTAATTCTTCAATTGATCTGGTTGGAATTGTCATATGTCTGGATCCTACTCTACAATTAAAGGATGAGATGCAATTGAGGTTGTCTGAAGGAGTCTCAAAATAATAGATATGTCTACCTCCACTATAAATGTTACTTTGTGGGGACAATCATCTCTCAAAGAAGGCACACAATTACAAGAGATGTAACATATACAAAAGGTTACTATACTCACTATAAGACATGGTCATGTGGAAGAATATAATGGTAGGGTCATAAGCACATCAGCCCTGATATTAAATAAGCAGCATAACTACAATCTTGGTTTGGCGAGTATGGGAATGGTTTTATTTTCCAACAACCACCCTTTTAGATTAGCCTCCAAATTTAACATTCCAAAAGATTTTGACAATTGAACAAGACCCTTCATATGTAACAAAACCTATGAAATGCATTATTAAAGAAAATCTTGTTTTTATCAAATTGAAGAAATTTTGTAATCCAGCTTGCCCCCTTCTAATTGGAGGCGAACAATGTAAGAAAAGAGTCAAATAGAATATTGCTACCAAATAGTTTTATCGAAAGTGTGTCACTTCCTTTCTAAATTCTAATTTTAGATATGTTCTTCAAGTCAAGCTTGAAGACCACACATGTGCTATGTGGGAAACTCTTTTTGAGGAGCCCACAACTAGACTCATTGGCATGCTTGTAAAAGAGATGTATATGCTACAAGTTAATGAATATGTAGTTGGGTGTACTGAGGAGGGTATAAGAAGTGTACAATACAATAAATTCCTCTTCACTGTCTCAAATAGAATGGAAACATGTAATGATGAAATGAAGCTCAAATTAACAATCTTAGAAGTGGCTAAGTTGGATTTCATAGCTGAGAGCACCTTTTTTTTAAATGAAATTTTAGCGCTTTGTTCTTCTACCACAAAATAGGCAATTCAACACATTTGAGATAAACTATCTTACAAGTTGAAAGGTTTGGTTCCATAGATAAAGGAAACTTTTTGTTAGAATTCTATTGTACATATCTTTTTGACATAGTATAGAACTTCAAAAGAATCACTTATTTTTTTACTACGATTTATACCTATTCCATCTTCACTACTTTGTATCAACTAGTATCCATGTATTGTTGGTGTTATGAATGAGTTTTTTGTACTTCTTTTTACATGTGCTCTTGTTTTCCTTATGCTTCCACCTTGGTAATAACTAACTGACATAGCTTGCATTGGGCACTACATTCACCGTTTATAGTGAACAAGACCAAAAAAAAAAGAAATGTACAAATAAAAGACTAAACTAAGCAATTTACTATTGATAATTTTATATTTCTAGAAACCTACATGAGCTTTTAAAACCATTATTTTTACACTTAAACTTATTTGGTTTCTCTATGTATAAAGATAAAAAAATATGCATTGTTCCTCCTATTTTGCATACTAGATAATGGGCTCAAATGTACAAGATATAGAAAGAAATTTCATCTAAATTAAGCCTGTAGATCTACATTCTCATAAGAGAATTCATCTATATTATGCTTTCCATAGAGAAAAAAATATAGCACGTTGCTGCATCTAACATATTCAACATTTACAACAAATGAAAACCCAACCATTTCCTGCCCACTTGCAAGCTTCTAAAAATTTTGAAAATCCACAACCCTTTGATCCTATCTAAACAACTCTTCATAAACACAACCCTTAGAATCAATACTCAATTAGCAACATGGATTTAAACTTTTCCTCTAAATTTATAGATACAACTACGAAATTCAAAACTAGAATAGATGCACTATCAAAGTTACAAACATGTACTACATGTAAGGAATGCTACCCTGGTATGCATGTGTGTTGATCAAACAACGTTCTTACTTGTAGGAGATATTTTTTTTGATAAAGGATTACAGTGCTTCTCTGCGACCAACAATATGGACCCCTTCAAACAACCAACTGTGCTGAGGGTCCTTACACAAGTTGAAGAGATGCACATTGCACGTGTTAATCCAATATTACAAGTAACCCATGCTCGTGGTGGGAAAAACAAATATAGTGGTCACACAATTAGTTTTCCCAAAGATATAGAAATAATTACTAAATCTTTGCCATGAAAAATTTAAGATTTGAATGTATTAATAATTGTAGACTAAATAAAAATGGGACGCATTATGATTTCTATGCTGGTAGTTCATCCATGTTCAAAATGCACTCTCATACAAAATCAAATATGACCCTTACTACAAGGATTTTGAAGTTGATGTTTCCGCATTGTGAAAACTCCCTGATTGTAATATAGACATTTTAGGTATGCTTCATACAATTGAATATTCCAATGAAGATCCAACATCAACAAAAATTGCATTTGAAAGAATATGAAGTGATTTAGAAAGTGACATTGAATATTTGACATCATTTATGTTGAGACTACCAAAAAAACATTGTAATCTATAGATCATTAAAGAATCTTTACAAATAAAAAAAGAAACTGAAAACATTGTGGATTGGCCACCTATAAGTTCAACCCCATTAACAAGTACACCACTGAGGGTTTGTTTGACATGGAATTTCCCACACTTTCTCCAAATGGGAATGCACTACCCATTCAACCTCGAGCCAAAGAAGTACAACTTCATAAATATGCCTTACATCTTATACATTTTCATGATAACATATTTGGGAAACATCCACGCTTTAGATACTTCCTTATGAACCCTTACGATGTATCATCATAGCCAATATCTTGTGTCTATATTCGTTAAGAAAAAATTAAAAGACAATATACGAACCATAATTGAAGACCTATGCTCCCACTTAAATAACCTTCCAAACAATCAATTGGTAGAACAAATTATTCATTTTGGGCCTACTTTGCTAGGGAAAAGATTATATTGGAATAAGTATCGCACTGAGATAAAAAAAAATTGATCACTCAAATAGGTTCCCCAATATTATTCTTCATATTGACTACGGCTGACACAAAGTTGCCTAATGTACACAATGTTCTTTCACCAAATGCCAGACCTTCCTTGTTTTCCAACATACAATGCATAAATAAAATGATTAAAAACCCACACACAACAACATTATATCTACACCAACAGTTCACAATATTTCTTGAAGAGATCATCGAGAAGCTTATGGGCACAGTTACTTTTTGGTACCTATGTGAATGGAAATGATGAGGTTTTGCACATGTAGATGAAGTCATTTGGATAAATAATGCACCAGACATAGATGCACTTGAGTGGAAAAATCCTATCGCAGTCAATACAACAAAAGCATTCTTTGACAAATCAGTCACTACTTGGAACCCTCACTCAAAATCTGACATAGGGAGCATGCTACATAAAACTGGAACAGATGATCCATGCCTTCTAAACACAAGTGATATATTTTTTTACCAATCCTTACATTGATTATCAATAGTTGGTTAATCATGTACGAAGATGCACCAGATGTACTAAGAGGACTTTTCTATGCAAGAAAGGTAAGCAAGTACAATGTAGATATAAAGATCATTGGAAAGAATGTGGAGAATCTACGTTACTATGTGAAAAATCATGACACAAATACTTCAAAACATCTAGAAATTATGATAGGTTGAACATACATAATACACAAATGCTCTCCATATGGAGAGAAAATATAAATTGTCAACCTATCATGTTATGACTCCTTATTCTCAAATACATTACCAAGTATGTATAAAAAGATGAAAAAAATTAGAGAGTTGTGTTAATATGCTGGCAAGAATTTGTTCTAATTCAAAGAAAGAAGACCCAGCCATAAAAGCATACCAAAATTTTATGGCCAATATCATTGTTGAAAGAGATATTAGCACACAAGAAACATGACATATGCTAAAAAAATTGGCTCTCATGATAAATGCAATCACAAATTTATATCATTTAATGTGGGTAATACATTTTCCACCACCTCAAACAAAAAATTGATGGCAGTGAGACACAATCTAGCTACATCCAATCCTACATGCATCGTCCACCTCACTTAGAACTGGTTACACTAATTGAATCAGAAAGAACCTACACCTATGTTGTTGGTCGCAAATGATGCAAATGGAGAGGTCAACAAGAAAAAAGAAATATTCCATTTCTTTCCCAAAATTTATGTCATTCAAAAGGAATACTCTGAAAATTTTGAGGCATTCTACTAGAGAGAACTACTTCTATACAAACATTTCTGAGAAATACAAACAGATATAGGCATAAACAAAGAATAAATTATTATAAATTGGAAATAATTAAATACAAAGAAATATAATGTATGCCATGTTGATCGCATAGATCAACTTGAATATGTATTAGAAAAGGAGAATGATTCTAGTGGTGAGATGGATAGACAAGACACTGTACAGATGAATGAGTGGGATTATTTGTCTCAAATGGGACTTGTTAATAGTACCAACTTAAATGAGCTTGATATGTTGGGAAAGCGTAACTTTTAAAACAATAATTCATGGGAAGAACACAAAGTTACTTTGCATTTACATTACTTTTCCATTCAACTAGTACACACAAACAATATGTCTGCAAAATATGTTCACCCCACCTAGAACTTGTTCAACCAAAACTACACTTTATCACCTCAACAACAACTGGCAGATTCATTCATTACTAACCCATCCAAAGCTAATTGTCCAAAACAACCTTTGGACATGGCCATACAAGGAATATTAGGAAGTGGTCTATCCTATCTAATTAGTTAAAAAATAAATGCACTACAAAAATATTGCTTGGGAATACGAAACCCACTCCTTGTTCTTGCTCCAAAAGGCATAATTGCTTTCAATATACAAGCATTAACAATACATGTAGCCCTAAAAATTCCAATTAGAGAAATGAAACCATTACAGGGACAAACATTGTCAACATTCCAAGAAGACATGAAAAATATACAATATATTCTCATCTATGAGATGAGCTTCATAGGGCCAAAAATTCTATTACAAATTGATACCAGGCTACATGAAGTGATACCCCAACAACAATACATTTTCTTTGGTTGCATGTCTATTATTATAATAAGGGACCTAGCCCAACATCCACTGGTTATGGAAAAACTAATCTTTCCATCACACACAGACATAATTAATCTATGGTTCAAATTTAATATAGTTGTAACATTGCAAAAAATATTAGACAGGAAGGTGATGATCCAATTCAAATACAATTCCGTCAAACACTACAAAAAAATCATAATGCAAAACCAGTGGCACACAATTGGGATTTGATAGTGAATTGCACAAACAAGAAACTAACGACTATTGAGAAGGCAAAGTTTGAGCAAGAAATCTGTATTTGTTCATTACAAATGAACTTGTAGGCTTCCACAACAAAAAATGCTAAAACAACTTAATTTATCTATTGCACTTTGTGTTGTGCCAAATACAAAATGTAAGTTTGTGGAAGCTAATGACGATGACCAACTTCCCAAAGAGATCTTATCATGTACACTTCAATGTGTCATGCTTACAACAAACCTATGGATTAAAGATGGACGTGTCAATGTATCTCTTGGCTAGGTAAAAGATATTGTGTATCTCATAGGCTCTAAGCATCGAGAATTACCATCATATGTTACAATTGCATTTGATAGTTATAATGGTTTACCTTGGGATGAAGGGAGCCCAACAACTATTCCAATACAACCCATAACCTAGGGTGGGTGTACACAAATACCTATAGCCACTACATGGGCTATAACTACACATAAATCACGATGCCTTACCCTAGATAGAGCCATAATTGATATAGGTAGAACTGAAAGACAAGACCTTACCTTCAAAATAATCTCAAGAGTAAAATACCTTCATCTAATTTGTATAGAAGCCCCCTTCTCTTTTGAAATATTTTTCAAAATGCAAAAGAATCCATACAACATTATTAGAAAGAAAGAACAAGTTTGATCTTGCACAAAGCCCAGGTATGTGAATCTACTTATACACTAACTTTTAAACTACCACAATCCCTAATATTTCATCTCTACATTTAAGGTAATCTATTTTGGCTTCTCAAGTATTCCATTGCTCTCTTCTATAGGTTGACACTTCTTGATCATGGAGATGATAAAAAAAAAAGAGCTAGTTGATCTTCCATAATGCCAATGTATGTGAGGTACCTATTTAGCCACTATTTTATTACTACCATTTAAGTTTTTCCCATTTGTTAATCAAATCTTTCTTTGCTTATCAATTATTCAATTTTCCCTCTTCTACAGGTTACCACTTCCTAATCATGAAGAGGCTATAAAGAAGAATTATATTCTCATACACAGCTATTTTTCCTGTCTTTTTTGTGTGTTCCAATGCCAAGGTTTCCTTTTTGGTGACAATTGAAAAATACAATACTTCACTACTATAATTTTATTTCTTCCAAAAATGTAACTAATATGTACCTGATGTACTTCTACAATGCAACATTTTTGTATAAGTCACTTTTATATGCTTCCTTCCATTATATAAAACTCTATTCATGCTTTTAAATCAAGAACCTATGAGCGTACCCCTTGCACCTCCTTTGGGTACAAGTGCTAGTGAAGACAAAGGCTTCCCATTTGGTGTTCATTGAAATCGTAAATTGTCTCACGTAGCAAAACAACTACTGCTAAACCATTTTTTGATCATGAGTTGTGGTGACTCTGTTGGTTATCATAATCAAATATTACAATTCCAAGGATCGTATCTAATTAGAAATTGTTAAATCAAATCATTTTTTTCTCCTCTACACATTATTTCTACTACTTTTCTTTCTGATACATGTTATTTTTCTCTTGTTGGAGAAGATTGTTATAGGTTTCTTAAACCACAAAAAGAGGAGCTAACTTTTTGTTCATTAGTCCTATTCAAGATTATTAAATGTTGCAGCATAAAATGTGGGTACCCTGAAGATAGAAGTGATGCAGAGCACATGACATATCATAAGATTGAGGTAGGGGGAAGAAGAGGGCATAGAGCAGAGATACTATGTAAAATGAGAACCAAATTGTAGTCCATCAAAGGCCTGTTGTGCACTAATTAAGGTTAAAGGTTTTTTTACCATCTCGGTAATCCATGATAAGTGTATTTTTTTTCTTTTTTACCACTCAAATTATTGTGGGAATTGACATCTGACACTGCTTCCTCTTTTTATTTTGGCTAAATTGTAAATATAGTGATACACTACTATATTTTTGTATAAGTCATCCTAATAAAATGTAGCATAGGCGTGCATGCAAACACATCAAACTGAAATACAAGTGGTGTGAGTCTTTGGTGATAATTGGGTTGAGTATGTAAACTAAATCCATAATAGCATGTTGCACTCCACAACAAAATATATTTAGATTTCTCCAAAAATAATTATGCATTTCACAAAGACTTAAGAAGAGGGGCCATTAAAATTAATTTATTTTGTGCTTTAGACTAGCTCTTTACTTTCTATCTCTACATAGGCCTTGATTAACACATTTACATTTTTTGTCTCTATGTGATAATTTATATTTCTAATAGTACATTCCTACTTCGAAGCCACATAATGATTATCACTTGTCTAAATTAAAAGGGAAATTTTATTCTGTTCAAGTTATGTCTCAATTGCTTACGAATGATGCAATCAAACTTATCAACAATGATAACTTAGATGTGCATTGACATCTCCAAGTAGTTGGCATTGCAACATTTGGTCAAGGAATTAAGGGAGCGAATAGATACAAGTTAGAGCTCTCTGATGGCATGCACTTACAAAACTAAACCTTGCCAAGGAAGTTTAATGATCTTATAAGTTTAGAGAAAATCCAAAAGTGTTTTGTAGTACCTGTCACCCAATATACTATTCCCACCATTTCTGAGTCAAGGTGAGCCAACATCAGCATGGATTATATTACAATAAACCATTCTTATTTTAATGTACAATTAGATTGCATTGCTAATAGTGTTATTATATGTAACTATTTAGGTGTATTGCATGGAACAAGATATCATTGCTTTGTGCACCTTCTTCAAAGAGCCAGAGAAACATATCAATCAATATCATATTATGCCATCGAATGCATGCATAAATGTTGGTCATATTGGCAGGTCAACCCAAATGATTCCTTGTAAATTGATGTTTGGTCTTAATGCATCTCTACAGAAAAAAATGTCGCACCTCAACTATCACTTCATTTAGAAGTTTGAATCCATATCAAACATTGTAGGCTATAAAGGGTCATGTGCCTATGAAAAAAGAAATCCACCATTTCAGCTCAAAGAATGGAAAGGGCCATATGTTTAGTTTTTATACTATTGATAGTGAAAAAACTAAAGTACATGACACTTTCTTCAATAAATTTCTAAACCTCCACTTTAAAAAGGTTCATGTTGGGAGTATTTATACATTATCTAGTGGTGCCATCAAAACTGCAAACAATTTTTACAATAAGCTAAATAGTTAAACAGAAATCTCTTTAAAGAATGATTCAACAGTTAATTTTTGTGATGAAGACCTCTCAATTCCAACACTTCAGGTCTCTTTCACATCCATTCCAGAGATTATGAATACAAATATTAATTCTTCAATTGATTTGGTTGGAATTGTCATATGTCTGGATCCTGCCTCTACAATTAAAGGAAGAGATACATATGAGGTTGTCTGAAGGAGTCTCAAAATGATAGATATGTCTACCTCCTCTATAAATGTTACTTTGTGAGGACAAGTAGCTCTCAAACAAGGCACACAATTACAAGAGATGTAACATCTACAAAAGGTTACTGTACTCTCTATAAGACATGGTCAGGTGGAAGAATATAATGATAGGGTTGTAAGAACATCAACCCTGATATTAAAGAAGAAACACAACTATAATCTTGGTTTTTCGAATATGGGAATGATTTTCTTTGCCAATAACCACCCTTTTAGATCAGCCTCCAAATTTAACATTCCAGACAATTTTGATAATTGAACAGGACGCTTTATATATAACAAAACCTCTCCAAGCATTGTTAAAGAAAACCTTGTTTTAATCAAATTGAAGAAATTTTTTTATCCATCTTGCCCCCTTCTAATTGGAGGCAAACAATATAAGAAAAGAGTCAAACAAAATACTGCTGGCAAATAGTTTTGTCTGGAGTGTAAAAGTGCCTTTCCAGATTGTTATTTTAGATATGTTCTTCAAGTCTAGATTGAAGACCACACATCTGCTATGTGGGAAACTTATTATTAGGTGGTCGCAACTACACTCATTGGCATGCCTACAAAAGAACTATATATGCTACAATTCAATGAAGATGCAGTTGGGTTTACTGAGGAGGTTATAATAAATATGCAATACAATTAATTCCTCTTCACAATGTCAAATAGAATGGAAACATTTAATGATGAATTGCAGCTCAAATAAACAATATTAGAAGCTACTACTTGTTGGATTTCATAGCTGAGAGCACCTTTTTGTTAAATAAAATTCCAGTGCTTTGTTCTTCTACCACAAAATAGACAATGCAACATATTTTAAAGAAACTATCTTACAAGTTGAATGTAAGCAAACTCAGGTGTGGAAACAACTTCCTACACTAATCTATAAAGGAAAGTATTGCAAAAATTCTTTTAAATACTTACAATTTCAGATTCATTAACTACTTTAATAATGATATTGCAGCCATATACCATGCATACAGAAAATAGAGAATGACACAATGATTTACCCTGGGGAAAACCTTTCAGTAAAAAACCCCAGCACTCCAAAAATTGCACAATGTATTATCTTCAACACAATGGTTACAACACACTTGCAATGCAAGTTATTTCAGGAGACAATCGACACACACAGACCAATCCAATAGCACAAGATCATACGAACAATACACTCTTTTCCTATCCCAGTCTATAACCCTAAAAAATGCTTATATCATGTGCTTTCCTTTTAGGGAAACTTCGAAGGATATTCGTATTAGGGTCTTACCATTCTCCAAGAAAATAGGAACCCCACGATTGTGGAATAGTGTATAGTACTCAACTTTATTAGTTGCCACATGTCTTGCATGTCTTCACCCATCATTGAAACTTCTAGAAATAGCTCTTATGTGTCATAGGAATCCATCATAACCGTTTCAGCCACGATCTCCTTACACACAATTCAAGATGCCGACACATCAAGTGGAGTGACACATCAACATGCCAACTAGACATGTACACTCACAGTTAATTACATTATTTGCAAGAAATACATTTTAAAAAACAAATAATAAGAATAGGAATTATCCAAGGTTGAGACACCTTATTCCTAACATTCTTCCACTTGTCGAACACCTTGTAAGAGAAATAGGAACATAACAGGAACTAACCGCTATAGGCCAAAAGGCCCATAGACTCCGAACACCATCTAAACTTCACAGTGCCCACTAGTTTCATTAATGCATCTGCAACATTCTTCACAGTATCTACCTTCTCAAAATTTACATTCCCATCTTCTACAATATCTCTCACAAAGTGAAATTGCACATCAATGTGCTTTCTTCTGCCATGGAAAGTTGGATTCTTTGCAAGGAAAATAGCACTCTGACTGTCACACCAGATAGTAATCTGTTCTGCATCAACACCAACATCAAAACACAATCTCCTAAGCCAAATGGCTTCCTTAAAAGAATGAGTAGCAACCATGTACTCAGATTCTGTAGTGGACAAAGCAAACATAGGTTGTCACTTACTCATCCAACTGATGGCACCACCAAACATAGTGAACATAGAAGCACTGGTGGATCTCCTGCTGTTAATAGCACCTACCCAATCTGAATCACCAAACCCATGAATACAAACTGAATGTGGAGATCTAGAAGAGTTACCATGGTAACATATGGAGTAATCTGATGTACCCCTCAAATATCTGAATACTCACTTAACTGCATCCCAATGTACCCGTCAAGGGTTAGATATAAACCGACTCAGGACTCCCACTACTTGGGCAATGTCTCGTCTAGTACAGACCATAGCATAATAAGAATACCAACTGAACTAGCATAAGGTACTCTACTCATGTCCTCCACCTCACTAGGAGATTTTGGACAATCATCTACAGATAACTTTGTTCCCACTGAAATAGGAACACAGTGTTCTACAATCTGCCATGCTGAACCTGTCCAACACAGACTTCACATACTTACTCTGACTCAACCAAAGTTTCTTGTTAGACCTGTCTCTACTGATTTCCATCCCCAAAATGTACCTTTCTACCCCAAGATCTTTAATCTAAAACTGTGTTGACAACTAAGATTTAAAATCAGAAATCATACCCTTACCCTTCCCAAACAGCAACATATCATCAACATATAATGCAACAATAAGAAGGCAATCATTTTCAACTCTGAAATAAATACAATGATCTAATTTCAATCTTACAAATCCAATTGAAAACACAAAGGCATCAAACTTAAGGTACCACATCCTAGGAGATTGCTTCAAACCATATAGAGATTTCTTTAATCTGCAAACTAAGGAGTCTTTACCTTTAACAATGTAGTGCTTAGGCTGTGAAATATAAATCTCTTCCTCCAAATCACCATGAAGGAAATTTTTCTTCACATCCATCTATTCTATCTCTAAATCATATGATGCGGTTGTAAGATAAAATATTGTGGTACAAGAAGGATTCCCTAAATAAGATTTATGTAATATGATAAAGTGAGATCCTAAGGCCACATTTATGTTTTCTTACGCTTAATTATTATGATAAAATAACTTGAGTAACATATAAGAAATGAATGGACAAGATACCTACCTCATAACATAGCAGATCTGGAAAAACTCATTTTCTGAGGTCTGTATTGAGTTTCTGGAAAATCTGACAGTTGTTACTAAACTAAAATGCAGAGACGAACAAAACCCAGAAATCATTTTCCATTCTAATGTTGTCTTATGGAAAAGGTTGACCTTGACCCATAAATGTTAACCCTGACCCAATAATGTCAACCCTGACCTGCACAGATCTGAAAGTGACTTTGTTCGCTGATCCTGAAAGTTTGCCAAAAAGGGTATCCAGATCTCGTCTTTGATCTGTTGTTCTGCACTTGTAACTCCCAAAAATAGAACCTACAAATATCTGATAAGAGGGATTTTAGGGTGGCTATATAGGGTTTTGCATTAGTCAAACCCCTATTTTTGTGATCTCCACCTCCATGAATAGCCAAATATAGAATGTAATGTGTGTGTGTATTGATCTCTTGAAGAGAGCTTGTAAACATGGAATATCAAGATCTAATCTTCTAGATTAACAATCCTAACATAACATAGAAATGAGAAAGTAATGCATAGATTTGAATATGAAAAAGAAAGCATACCGAGCCCCCAAGGCTAAACTATTCCTATCAACTCACAATCTGTACTTGCTACCCCATGGTAATGTCCTTTGAATACTTGAATGTAAAAAATAGTAGATCTAAAGAGAGAGCCTTCTTGCTTCAATGAAGATCCACCATAGATTATCCTTCAAAATGATTGATAGAAGATGATGATATGTCCACCTAGCTTGTCCTTCTATATCATCCTCTTTCTTTTTTTCCTCATTTCATCATGTCATCTCCCGATTTCATTTCATGATCAAATGAAGGAAAAAGAGAGTGTTTATATAGAGATCTCAACATAGGCCTCCTAGGGAAATGCAAGGGATCCAAATTCAAATTTCACATCGAATCAAGGTCCAATCAAATTTTCCATTTAAGGAGAAAACATATTAATTCAAATATCAGAGAAGACACTTTTGCATCCGAACCCGGGGACCTATTTTAAGTTTCGGGCCCCGATAGGCTCCAGATTTGAAAGCGGGGACCACCACCTAGAAAAGGTCAATGTCGACCTTGACCCTAACCTAGGTCAGGGTCAACTTTGACCTTGACCTAGGTCAGGGTCAACCTAGAACTTGACCTAGGTTAGGGTCGACCTCGACCCTGACCTGAGATTTCAAGCAGGTCACTAGGAAGTTAAAGAAAGGTTTCCAGATTAGCCGGGGACCTAGAAAGGTAGGGGAATGTGCCATAGTGTTTAAGAAGGTGTAGAGGCCTAGAGAGAGAGTATAATGAGGCCCAAGAGGACCAATACATAGATCCTACATAGAGAGAAGAGCCATGGAGAGAGAAACCCAGGAGAATCCACGAGATCCTAACCCTAACTTCATTTATACATGTATAATCAAGCACATATACAAATCTAATATGCCAACCATACTAAATGAGGTTGCAAATTATATCAAAATGGAAGTGATTCCATTTTAAGATGATACATTTAGCCCCCACTTTAGCTTAGATATGATACTTCATGAATATGCAAGCTAAAGTAAGAAACATCATAAAGTATAAAAAGGATATAGCTAAGTCCTCAATGCAAAGATCCTGCAAGAAACCATTATTATCCGCAACCTCCAACACACGAGGTTAATGAAAATCTAGAGAGCACTTAAGTCTTACTATGATGATCTTAAGAATTATATAGGACCCCTTATGCCCCCCCTGATTTGGCTTACTGATTCATGGAATGTGAAAGAAGGTGATAAGGTAATTTCTATATACTGAATATGCCATGTGTTGGAAAAATTATTTTCCTAAACTATTTATAAGGATCCTAAACCTTCCTAAACTCATTTAAGAGGTTACTTATCTGAATCATGATTCCAAGACCCCTAACGACACTAAAAATGGAGCTACCAAACTCAAGTTATGATGAAAAGAGTAGATGCCTATTTAAATGCATATAAAGGGAAAATTCAAATTTAACCTATATAACTTCAAATGAAACCCTAGTAAAACCCTAATTTACTGACTATAAATAAGAGAAAGAGACATTTACCACCTCATTCTTACCATTTGGAAAATTTGGAGGAGATAGGATGCCGAAGAGAGAAGAATTTTGAGCGAGCCACATGGAGGTCCTGAGAGAGTGCCTAGCCAGCTGATAGCCACTGCCTGAGGTATGTTCCTATTTCTAGTACCTGTGATTGAAATTTTGATGTTTTTACAGGGAAGGTCGACCCTGACCCAATAAGGTCAACCCTGACCCATAAAGGTTGACCCTGACTGGGGAGGTTTTGTCCTTTTTGGGGCAAGGTTGACCCTGACCCAAAAATGTTGACCCTAACCCATAAAGGTTGACCCTGACCCAAAAAGGTTGACATTGACCCAAAAAGGTGGACCTTGACTAGGTCAGGTGGGTATAATGGATGTTTGATACAGAAGTATTGATATGTTTCATATTTGTGCTTGTAGGATCCAGTCCATCTCCGAGAGCATCCCTTTGTAGGGTTACTATTATCTGTTAGAGGGATTGTTGCTGAGCTACAGTTGGATGAGATACAAATATTGAGAGATGTAGGATTATACTGGGTAGAAGTCCTACCATAGCTGAGGTTCCATCGACCTATGATATCGGCCCTAGTAGAGAGATGGGATGAGGATACATGTTCTTTCCATCTTCCATCAGGAGAGATCATAGTCACACTCGAGGATGTGTATAGGATCTTGCGGCTTCCAGTTCAAGGTAAGCCTATTAGACTAAGAGGACCACGGGATTCATCCAATGTTTTTGTAGATATGGAGTACTGTTTGGGACGGGTGTCATAGATGAGGACCCAATCAGATTAGATATCATTGGCAGCCATAAGAGCAGGTCCAACACCCTTGGTATGGAGGGTGATGTTATGTATACTTGCTTTGGTTGTAGTGCCCAACACAAAGGGTAGAGTATTCTTAGTGCCATTCACCCATCTTGTATGTAGGATGGAGAGTGACAGGGTCACTATCGCATGGGGCCGTAGTATGTTAGCCCATCTTTATCATGATCTAAGTCAGTTGAAGAGGTACCGGTGGGAGAGTCTTACAGTGTGCACCTTGCTATAGGTTTGGATGTTTGAGAATTATACATGTACATGACCATAGGGTACTCCTATGATGGTAGATGCGAGCACACATAGAGCCTTTGCATATCCACTGGCAGATGTCTCGCAGCACTGAGATATCCTCTTTTGGAGGGTATGCTTTGACCGTATCCCAGATAGAGATGTGATATGGAGACCTTATTATGAGATGGTAGAGTGGTTGGATACTTGATATTAGTTGAGACACTCATAGCAGTGTAAGCTATTGGAGGGTCCAACTAATCATGTCGTGATGTCATATTATTATGATACAGTGATGAGACAATTTGGTTTTGTATAGGGGGTTCCTCGTACAATACCTCAATATGCATATCCTACAAGATACTATCAGAGACCCCACACCATACGTCGACTGATAGTAGCTAATATTGTGGATAGTGAGATAGATGAGATTGAGGATATAGAGGTAGCATCTAAGATATCCTATGCTAGTGTGACTAGAGAGTATATCAGATACTAGATTTTACAGGGGACCCATCCTATCTTCCTTGATGACTACCCCACAGGTGATCCAGGTCCTTCAAAGAGGCATCACTAAGAAGATGACATACTAGTAGGAGAGGAGGAGGAGGAGGAGGATCAAAGAGATGATGAGGAGCCTCCCCTTGGGGGAGATCATATGGAGGAGGAGAGAGCAGAGGAAGAAGTAGCAGAGATGCCCCCAGGTCATGTTACAGACACCGGTGATCATCCAATCTATGTTACACCCCTAAGATCATAGAGACCTCCTCAAGCACATACAAAAACACCACCACCAAGGCCTTGATAGAGTGGGTGAGGTGAGAGTAGTCACTCCATGCCCCCACCATCTAGACCTTTTAGTGATATCTAGGCCGGAGATTCAGGTATAATATAGTTTTAGAATATTTTTGAATAATGATTTTATCTTAGCAGAAGAAATTGAGTAAGCTTTATATTTTGAATTTTTGTAGGAAGTGTAGCAGAGTGGAGGAGCTTTGTATCTGAGGTTCTGAAGGATACATGTATATCCTACTACTTGCCAGCTAGTGAGAGACAGTCTCATGAAGGACAAAGAGATCCCAAAAGACATGCAAATATCTTCCTGAGTGTGTGACAAGAGTTGAGATTATGAAAGAAAAGAGAAGAGAGATTGATGGCTAACTTAGAGAGAGCTCAAGAGCAGATCCAGGAGATGAGCATATCGAGGAGTCACACACGGACTTCCATTCCAAGATCCTCAGCCTCATATCATAGATTTGAGAGATCTGGGAGCCACCTACCTTCAAAGCATAGAGATAGAGATTGATAGATATGGCCCTTTGTGCCATATATGTATTGGACTTGAAAAGTTTATTTATGAAGAAAACTTTGTTTTGGAACAATTAGTTCTATGGTTGATTACTTTTTTATTTTCATCAATGCATAAAACTTAATAAAAGAAAGGGGAAAGGAAAATATGTATGAATGTATTCTAAATTACATAACTTATAAAAGAATTATTCTATAAAGAACTCATACATACATAAAGAAATGATGATTTAAGGGTAATAGTGTTTGAGATGCATGATATTAATAGGTTCCCTAAGAGGAATGTCGTTCATATCAACAATTTTATAAGCACATGAAGTAAAATCCTCAATTATGACAAAGGGTCCAATCCAATTTGGACTAAATTTTCCTTTTTCACCAGGTAGAGAATTTACATTCCTTTGATTCTCATATAAGACCAAATCACCTACCTTGAATGACCTTTCAATTACTTTATGATTATACTATTTTTGGAGTGATTTATGATAAGCTTTAATGTGTTCCAAAGCATTTATTCTTTGTTCATCTAACATTTCTAGTTCTTGTAATCGTTGTTCCCAGAAAGTATCTTTGTCAATGATCCCATGAAATGAAACACACAAAGATGGTATTTCTAATTCCAAAATCATGATAGCATCAGTCCCATAAACAAGATTATAAGGTGAAGTGCTAGTGGTGATATGAACACTAGTCCTATAAGCCCACAAGGCATAAGTAAGTTGTGTATACCAATCTTTCGCATGTTTGTTGACTGTTTTCTTTAATATTTATTGAATATCCTTGTTTGATGATTCAGCTTAACCATTAGATTGAGGGTAGTAAGGAGTAGAAAATCTATGTTGTATATGATATTTCTCCATGAATTTCATGACTTCCTTGCTCTTGAAAGATGTATCATTATCCAAATCTATCGTTGCAAGGATACCAAATTGTGCTATAATATTGTTTACGATAAAATCATAGATAACATCTGCAGTAGTAGAATGAAGAGGAATAGCCTCTACCCATTTTCTAAATTAGTTTGTAGCCATGAGAATATATGTGTGTCCTTGAGAGGAAGTTGCTGAGATTTTTCCAATAAGGTTAAAACCCCAAATGTTAAAAGGCCACGGAGCAACTTGATTACGAAGATCGTGAGCAGGAGCATGAATTAAATTACTATGTTGTTGACACTAAGGACACTTTTTGACAAATGTGAAAGAATCTTGTTCCATTGTTTTCCGGTAGTATCCCATTCTGAGAAGTTTATCAACTAAAGATTTTCCACCAAAATGTCCTCCACAAGAGCCAGAGTGAGCTTTCGCTAAAGCTACAGGTATTTCGGTCTTGTTAAGACATCTTAATGATATACCATTACAAGATAATTTATAAAGTATTTCCCCTAAAATGATATAGTGGGCTGCAAGTTTTCTAATATGATTACGTCTGTTCCTTGTTGCTAATTCTGGAAATTTATTATCTTTCAGAAAATGAAAGATATGTGAATACCATTCATCTAAATGCAAATTACAACAATCCATGGTAACCTTATCAAAAATTGCAGGGAATTTAAGAGTGTGTATAGTAAATTGAAAGTCTTCCTTGTTGTTCTTGAGGCAAACCAAAGAAGTTGTGCTTGCCATGGCATCCGCATGTCGATTATCTTTCCTAGGTAAAGTTTGAATTGTGTAAGAAGAAAATTGTGAAAGAATATCCAGAGCCAAATCCCAATATTGTGTCATCTTATCATTCTTAGTTTGACAACCTTCTTTGATTTGTTCCACAATTAATTGTGAATCCCCATAAATTTCTAAGTTTTTAATATGAAGTGATAAAGTTGTCTGTAAACCAGCTATAAGAGCTTCATATTCTACAACGTTGTTAGTACAAGGAAAAGTTAATTTATATGACATAGGGATCGGTTTGTTCATAGAAGGGATCAAGATAATGCCTACCCCAGTGCATGTCTTGCATCTAAAGCCATCAAAATATAATTCCCAAATGTAATCTTGTGTGATTGCAAATATATTCTCATCAGGGAATTCTGCTAGTTAACATGTGTATTAGAATAAGGGCAAGGAGCGTCAGCTAATTAATCAGTTAATGCCTGTCCTTTAATTGACTTTTGAAGGATGAAATTAACATCAAATTCTGTGAGCAACATCACCCATTTAGGTAATTGACCAAAGAGATCAGTCTTTGAGAAAAGATGTTTCAAAGGATCAAATTTAACAATCACATTCACTTTGACATTGAGTAAGTAATGTCGGAGTTTTTGACAAGCATAAACTAAAGCCAACCATTGTTGTTCTAGTTGAGTGTATCGTGTTTCATAATCCAACAAAGTTCAACTAATATAGTATACTGGTCTCTCCTTTCCATCATTATCATGTTGGGCCAACAATGCACTTACAACATTTGTTGTGGCAGAAGTATATAGATAAAAGGGTTTATTAAATTGAGCAGGTTGTAAGATAGGAGGATTAGAAAGATATTCCTTAAATTTCTCAAAAGACTTCTTGCATTCCTGGTTCCAAGAAAAGGTAGTATCTTTTCTGAGTAAAGAAGTAAAAGAAATAGTCCTGTCAGCTAGGTTCGAAACAAAGCAATGAATAGATTGTATTTTACCCTGTAGACTGCGTAATTGATAAATATTATTAGGAGTAGGCATGTTAACAATAGCATTAATCTTCTCAGTATCAACTTCTATGACTTGCTTGGAAATAATAAATCCTAATAATATTCCAGAATCAACTCCAAAAGCACATTTCTTAGGATTTAACCTCATGTTATAATTCCTAATTCTTTCAAATATTTGTCTTAGAATGAACACATGATCTTCTCTTTGTATAGATTTTGCCAAAATATCATCGACATAATCTTCCAAGATCTTATGAATATAGTCATGAAAAATCAAAGTCATAGCACATTGATATGTAGCTCCCGTATTTCTTAATCCAAAAGGAATCATTACCCAACAGAATGTCCCCCAAGGTGTAATAAACGCAGTTTTAAGTTGATCCTCGACAGGAATAAAGATTTGGTTATACCCTGAAAATCCATCCATAAAGGATAATAATGCATGACCTGCTGTTGAATCCACAATCATGTCAATATTAGGTAGTGGGATGTCATCTTTTATGGATGCTTTGTTTAAGTCGCGAAAATTAGTACACATTCATATTTGTTTTCCTCCTTTAGAAACAACCACAATATTGGAAATCCATTCAGAATAATCAATAGAGTGGATGAAGCCTACACCTAGTAATTTTTCAATTTTAGCTTTTACTAGTAAAGCGATGCTAGGATTCATCTTACGAATCTTTTGTTTCACAGGTTTAGCATTGGGCTTAAGAACAATATTGTGAGTGACAATTTTGGGATCTATACCTAGCATATCTGAATATGTCAAAGCAAAGATATCCTTGTATTCAAGTAAGAGAGAAACCAATTGATCATGTTCATCTTGATTCAAACACTTCCCAATTTTAATTGTTCTTTCCACATCATTCTCATCTACTTCAACCTCAATGGTCTTAGTTATTAAAAAATTACTTTGTATGGGAGAATCTATTGCTAGAGGGGAAATATCTTATTCATCATGTTCTCCAAAATAAGCTTCATTATTCAGAAAATATAATCTTCTCCTTTTATGATGAAATGTAGGTAGATCATGATAAGCTCCTAAAAATTCAGCAAGAGCTTCATCCTCAGGAAAGATGTCCAAATTTGGCTTTTGATCCATGTCAAGGAGAAGAGGATTAACCAATTTCAAATGTCCACCACAAATATGATTAACATTAAGAGGAAAGATCAATGGTTGCCTATAAGGATTAAATCCTAACCCATAAGTATAATCACCACCTTCATTATCCAAGGGTATTTGTATACCTTGTTCGTACTTACCACAACATTTTCCCTTGAATCCAGCTTTCTTGAGTAAATGGTAACCAAAACCATACCTGTCGGCCATATCAGATTGATTTAAAGGAGCAGCATATGTCACAATGTCATAACAATCTAGTTTTATTGTCTCAATTGTTTCATCATGAGAAGTAGCAACAAAGTTACTTTTCAACAGCTCAGAAAGAGCAGAGGGAATAAAAACTTGTTTTTCAAACTCAGTTTGTTCTTTCATAAATTCCAAATCTGACACTTTATAATCTCCTATGAAAGTAGGATTGAAATCTAATGTTCCGCAATCATCTTCCATCAAGGAGGAAGATGGGATCTCGTCTTGTTTAACCTCATGTGGTTGTTCAAGATTTTTAATTGGTTGTATAGGCTCAGGAACCTTAGCATATTCTGTGTTTAAACAGGGATTTGGTTCATCATCTGCATGTAATGTGTACATTAGATTGTTGTATATGAACCTAACCTTGCGATGAAGAGTAGAAGGAACCGTATGCATAGTATGTAACCAAGGTCTTCCTAATAGAAGATTATAATTGAGTGGTCCTGGCATAACATGGATAGGAGTATAAAGAAGCACAGGACCAAATTTCATGGGAAGCGTAATAATAACCAAAGTTTTCTTTGCAATATTATCAAATCCATGAATAGGAATATTGTCTAGTTGAATAGTTGTAAGATCAGCTTTAATTGCCTTAATCATATCCATGCTACAAACATTAAGCCCAGATCCATTATCAATCAATGTTCTGTGAATGATATGCTTATTAATAGAGACAGCAACCATAAGAGCATCATATTGATTCTGCACCTCAATAGTAGGTAAATCTTTGCTAGAGAATACAATAGGAGGTACAGAAGGCTTAGTATGCATGCACTCAAAAAATGAATTAATGTTCTCTTGATTAGGAGGCATTCCAGGGAGAGTAGATAAGGCTTTTTGCAATGCCTCATGATATGTAGGGGAAGTTTGAAGTAATTTCCATAAAGATATCTTAGTGGGAGTAGCACGCAATTTTTCTACTAAGTCGTATTCTTTAAAGGAAGAAGGTAACCTAGGTGCTTGAGGAAGCATGGGTTGAGCAGGAGGTAAAGTTGCTGGGACAGTAGGTTGAGGATTATTTCTTGTGCGATAAAAATGTGAAATGGAATCCATGCTATCAAAGAAATCCAAAGGATCTCTGGGTTTTCCCTTAACATTTATTTGAGGACATCCTTTTACCGTCATCAAAGGTTTTGGAAATAACATTTTAGGTGTCTCAATGTTGCAAATAGAGGAATATGAAGGTAACCATGCATACACTCTATGGTAAAAGTCAATTGAAGAGGTTTTGGAAGAGGATGAAATCGGAATGGGATCCATGGGGATCTCATTTGAACCATTTGAATTCTCACTTCCATGTACCTCATTAGGGGATCTATCCTTTTGTACAACAAAATCCTCATCAAAGTATTCAGAACAAAAATCATACATGTTGAAACACTACAAGCATGAAAATGTAAATGTTTTTGTATTTTTAAAGTAATTTTGCAATTTTTATGAATTTTGAAATATAAATGCAAAAGCATAAAAGAAAGTATACTTCTATATGCATAAAAAATCTAATGTGAAATGTGAATCTAACACCAATGAAAAAGAAAGAGTTGTCTATCACGGGCTCACCAAAATGTAAGATAAAATATTGTGCCACAAGAAGGATTCCCTAAATAAGATTTATGTAATATGATAAAGCGAGATCTTAAGGCCACATTTATGTTTTCTTACACTTAATTATTATGATAAAATAACTTGAGGAACATATAAGAAATGAATGGACAAGATACCTACCTCATAACATAGCAGATCTGGAAAAACTCACTTTCTGAGGTCTGTATTGAGTTTCTAGAAAATCTGATAGTTGATACCAAACTAAAATGCAGAGATGAACAAAACCCATAAATCATTTTCCATTCCAATGTTGTCTTATGGAAAAGGTTAACCTTGACCCATAAATGTCAACTCTGACCCAATAATGTTGACCTTGACCTGCACAGATCTAAAAGTGACTTTGTTTGCAGATCTCAAAAGTTTGCCAAAAAGGGTATCCAGATCTGGTCTTTGATCTACTGTTCTGCACCTGTAACTCTCAAAAATAACTCCTACAAATATCTTAAAAGAGGGATTTTGGGGTGGCAATATAGGGTTTTTCCTTATTCAAACCCCCATTTTGGTGATCTCCACCTCCACGAATAGCCGAATATAGAATGTAATGTGTGTGTATTGATCTCTTGAAGAGAGCTTGTAAACATGCAATATCAAGATCTAATCTTCTAGATTAACAATCCTAACATAACATGGAAATAAGAAAGCAATGCGTAGATTCAAATATGACAAAGAAAGCATACCAAGCCCCCAAGGCTAAAGTATTCCTATCAACTCACAATCCATAATTGCTACCCCATGAAAATGTCCTTTGAATGCTTGAATGTTCAAAATAGTAGATCTAAAGAGAGAGCCTTCTTGCTTCAATGAAGATCCACCATAGATTATCATTCAAAATGCTTAATAGAAGATGATGATATGTCCACCTAGCTTTTCCTTCTATATCATCCTCTTGCTTGTTTTCCTTATTTCATCATGTCATCTCATGATTTCGTTTCATGATCAAATGAAGGCAAAAGAGAGTGTTTATATAGAGATCTCAACATAGGCCTCCTAGGGCATGCAAGGGATCCAAAATCAAATTTCACCTCAAGTAATGGTCCAATCACATTTTCCAACTAAGGAGAAAAAATATTAATTCAAATATCAGAGAAGACACTTCTGCATCCGAACCTGGGGACCTATTTTAAGTTTTGGGCCCCGATAGGCTCCAGATTTTAAAGCGGGACCACCACCTAGAAAAGGTCTATATTGACCTCAAACCTAACCTAGGTTAGGGTAAACTTTGACCTTGACCTAGGTCAGGGTTGACCTTGACCCTGACCTGAGATTTCAGGTACGTCACTAGGAAGTTGCAGACAGGTTTCCAGATCAGCTAGGGACCTAGAAAGGTAGGGGAATGTGCCAGAGTGTTTAAGAAGGCCTAGAGTCCCAAAGAGAGAGTAGAATGAGGCCCAGGAGGACCAATACATAGATCCTACCTAGAGAGAAGAGCCATGATAGAGAAACCCAAGAGAATCCACAAGATCCTAACCCTAACTTCATGTATACATGTATAATCAAGCACAAATGCAAATCTAATATGCCAACCATACTAACTAAGGGTGCTAAGTATACAAAAATGGAAGTGCTTCCATTTAAATATGATACATTTAGGCCCCAATTTATCTAAGATATGATACTACATGAATATGCAAGCTAAAGTAAGAAACATCATAAAGTATAAAAAGGATATAGCTAAGTCTTCAATGCGAAGATCCTGCAAGAAACCATTAGTATCTGCAACATGTAATACATGAGGTTAATGAAAATCTAGAGAGAAACTAAGTCTCACTATGATGATCTTAAGAAGTATATAGAACCCCTTATGCCCCCCTAATTTAGCTTACTGATTCATGGAAGGTGAAACAGGGTGATAAGGTAATTTCTATATACTGAATATGCCATGTGTTGAAATTTTTTTTTTCCTAAACCATTTATACAGGTCCTAAACCTTCCTAAATTGATTTAAAGGTTAGTTATCTGAATCATGATTCCAATGCCCCTAACGACACTGAAAACGGAGCTACCAAACTCAAGTTATGATGAAAAGAGTAGATGCCTGTCTAAATGCATATAAAGGGAAAATTTGAATTTAACCTATATAAATTCAAATGAAACCCAAGTAAAACCCTAATTTACTAACTATAAATAAGAGAAAGAGACATTTACCACCTCATTCTTACCATTTTCAGAATTTGGAGAAGGAGATAGGATGCCGAACAGAGAAGAATTCCAAGCGAGCAGCATGGAGGTCCTAAGAGAGTGCCTAGCCAGCCGACAACCACTGCCTGAGGTATGTTCCTATTTCTAGTATCTATGATTGAAATTTTGATGTTTTTACTTGGAAGGTAAACCCTGACCTAGTAAGGTCAACCCTGACTGGGAAGGTTTTGTCCTTTTTTGGGCAAGGTCGACCCTGACCCAAAAATGTCAACCCTAAACCATAAAGGACGACCCTGTCCCAAAAAGGTCGACCTTGACCCTAAAAGGTCGACCTTGACTAGGTCAGGTGGGTATAGTAGATGTTTGATGTAGAAGTACTGATATGTTTAATATTTTTTCTTGTAGGATCTAGTCCATCTCCGAGAGCATCCCTTTGGTTACTGTTATCAGTCAGAGGGAGTGTTGTCGAGCTATAGCAGGATGAGATACAGTTATTGAGAGACGTAGGATTATACTAGGTAGCAGTCCTACCATAGCCGAGGTTCCATCAGCCTATGATATTGGCCCAAGTAGAGAGATGGGACGAGGATACATGTTCATTCCATCTTCCATCAAGAGAGATCACAGTCACACTGTAGGATGTGTATAGGATCCTGCGACTTCCAATCTGAGGTGAGCCTTTCAGATCGAGAGGACCATGGGATTCATCTGAGGTTTTTGTAGATATGGAGTACTATTTGGGATGGGTGGCATAGATGAGGACCCGATCAGATCAAATATCATTGGCAGCCATACTAGCAGGTCCAACACCCTTGGTACGGAGGGTGATGTTATGTCTACTTGCTTATGTTGTAGTGCCCAACACAAAGGGTACATTATTTTTAGCACCATTCACCCATCTTGTACATAGGATGGAGAGTGATAGGGTCACTATTGCATGGGGCCACAGTATGTTAGCCCGTCTTTATCATGATCTGAGTCAGTTGGTGAGGAACCAGCGGGAGAGTCTTACAGTGTGCACCCTGCTCCAGGTTTGGATGTTTGAGAATTATAAATGTACATGACCACAGGGTACTCCTGTGATGATAGATGTGAGCACACCTAGAGCCTTCGCATATCCACTGGCAGATGTCTCACATCATGGAGATATCCTCTTTTGGAGGGTATGCTTTGACCGTATCCTAGGTAGAGATGTGATATGGAGACCTTATTGTGAGATGGTAGAGTGGCCAGATACTCAATATCAGTTGAGACACTCATAGTAGCATAAGCTATTGGAGGGTCCAACTAATCAGGTCATGATGCCATATTATTATGATAGAGTGATGAGACAGTTTGGTTTGGTACAGGGGGTTCCTTGTATAGTACCTCGATATGCATAGCCTATGACATACTATTAGAGACCCGACACCATATGTCGACCGATAGTAGCTTATATTGTTGATAGTGAGATAGATGAGACTAAGGATATAGAGGTAGCATCTAAGATATCATAAGCCAGTGTGACTAGAGAGTATATCAGATACTAGAGTTTACAGGGGACCCATCCTATCTTCCCCGCTGACTACCCCACATGTGATCCAGGTCCTTCAAAGAGGCATCACTGAGGAGATGACATACCAGTAGGAGAGGAGGAGGAGGAGGATTACAGAGATGAGGAGGAGCCTCCCCTTGGGGGAGATCTTATGGAGGAGGAGAGAGCAGAGGAAGAAGCAGCAGAGATGCCCTCACATCATGGTACAGACACCGGTGATCATCCAGTCTATGTTACACCCCTGAGATCATAGCGACCTCCTCGAGAACATACATAGACACCACCACCAAGGCCTAAATAGAGTGAGTGAGAGGAGAGTAGTCACTCCATGCCCCCACCATCTAGACATTTTAGTGATAACCAGGCCAGAGATCCAAGTATGATATAGCTTTAGAATATTTTTGAATAATGATTTTATCTTAGCAGAAGAAATTGAGTAAGCTTTATATTTTGAATTTTTGTAGGAAGTGTAGTGGAGTGGAGGAGCTTTGTATCTAAGGTTCTGAAGGATACATGTATATCCTACCTCTTTCCAACTAGTGAGAGAGAGTCCTGTGAAGGACAAAGAGATCCCGGAAGACATGTAGATATCTTCCTGAGTGTGCGGCAAGAGTTGAGATTATGCAATAAAAGAGAAGAGAGATTGATGGCTCACTTAGAGAGAGCCCAAGAGCATATCCAAGAGATGAGCATGTCAAGGAGTAGCACACAGACTTCTATTCTAAGATCCTTAGCATCATATCATAAATCTGAGAGATCCAAGAGCCACTGACCTTCAGAGCATAGAGATAGAGATTAATAGATATGGCCCTTTGTACCATATATGTATTGGACTCGAAAAGTTTATTTATGAAGAAAAATTTGTTTTGGAACAATTAGTTGTATGGTTGATTACTTTTTTATTTTCATCAATGCATAAAACTTAATAAAAGAAAGGGGAAACGAAAATATGTTTGAATGTATTCTAGATTACATAACTTATAAAATAATTATTCTATAAAGAACTCATACATACATAAAGAAATGATGATTTAAGGGTAATAATGTTTGAGATGCATGATATTAATAGGTTCCCTAAGAGGAACGTCATTCATATCAGCAATTTATAAGCACCTGAAGTAAAATCCTCAATTATGACAAAGGGTCCAATCCAATTTGGACTAAATTTTCCTTTTTCACCAGGTAGAGCATTTACATTCCTTTGATTCTCACATAAGACCAAATCACCTACCTTGAATGACCTTTCAATTACTTTATGATTATACTATTTTTGGAGTGATTTATGATAAGCTTTAATGTGTTCCAAAGCATTTATTCTTTGTTCATCTAACATTTCTAATTCTTGTAATCGTTGTTCTCAGAAAATATCTTTGTCAATGATCCCATGAAATGAAACACGCAAAGATGGTATTTCTAATTCCAAAGGCATGATAGCATCAGTCCCATAAACAAGATTATAAGGTGAAGTGCCAGCGGTGGTACAAACACTAGTCCTATAAGCCCACAAGGCATAAGTAAGTTGTGTATGCCAATCTTTCGCATGTTTGTTGACTGTTTTCTTTAATATTTATTGAATATCCTTGTTTGATGCTTCAGCTTAACCATTAGATTGAGGGTAGTAAGGAGTAGAAAATCTATGTTGTATATGATATTTCTCCATGAATTTCGTGACTTCTTTGTTCTTGAAAGATATACCATTATCTGAAACTATCATTGAAGGGATACCAAATCGTGCTATAATATTCTTTAGTTTAAAATCATAGATAAGATTTGTAGTAGTAGAATGAAGAGGAATAGCCTCTACCCATTTTGTAAAGTAGTCTATAGCCATGAGAATGTATGTGTGTCCTTGAGAGAAATTTTGTGAGATTTTTTCAATAAGGTCAAAACCCCAAATGCTAAAAGGCCACGGAGCAACTTGATTACGAAGCTTGTGAGCAGGAGCATGAATTAAATTACCATATTGTTGACACTGAGGATACTTTTTGACAAATGTGAAAGAATCTTGTTCCATTGTTTTCCAGTAGTATCCCATTCTGAGAAGTTTATTAACTAAAGATTTTCCACCAAAATGTCCTCCACAAAAGCCAGAGTGAGCTTCTGCTAAAGCTACAAGTATTTCAATCTTGTTAAGACATCTTAATAATAAACCATTGTAAGAACATTTATAAATTATTTCCCCTAAAATGAAAGATATGTGAATACCATTCATCTAAATGCAAATTACAACAATCCATGGTAACCTTATCAAAAATTGAAGGGAATTTAACAGTGTGTATAGTAAACTGAAAGTCTTCCTTGTTGTTCTTGAGGAAAATCAAAGAAGCTGCACTTGCCATGGCATCCTCATGTCGATTATCTTTCCTAGGTAAAGTTTGAATTGTGTAAGAAGAAAATTGTGAAAGAATATCTAGAGCCAAATCTCGATATTGTGCCATCTCATCATTCTTAGTTTGATAACCTCCTTTGATTTGTTCCACAATTAATTGTGAATCCCCGTAAATTTCTAAGTTTTTAATATGAAGTGATAAAGTTGTCCGTAAACCAGCTTTAAGAGCTTCATATTCCGCAACGTTGTTAGTACAAGGAAAAGTTAATTTATATGACATTGGGATCAGTTTCTTCATAGGAGGGATCAAGATAATGCCTACCCTAGTGCCTATCTTGCATCTAGAGCCATCAAAATATAATTCCCAAATGTCATCTTGTGTGATTACAAATATATTCTCATTGGTGAATTTTTCTGAGGTAACATGTGTATTAGAATAAGGACAAGGAGCATGAGCTAAATAATCAGTTAATGCCTATTCTTTAATTGACTTTTGAAGGATGAAATTAAGATCAAATTCTGTGAGCAATGTCACCAATTTAGCTAATCGACCAGAGAGATCAGTCTTTGAGAAAAGTTGTTTTAAAGGATCAAATTTAACAATCACATTAATTTCGAGACTGAGTAAGTAATGTCAGAGTTTTTGACAAGAATTAACTAAATCCAACCATTGTCGTTCTAGTTGAGTGTATCATGTTTCATAATCCAACAAAGTTTGACTAATATAGTATACTGGTCTTTTCTTTCCATCATTGTCATGCTGGGCCAACAATGCACTTACAACATTTGTTGTGGTAGAAGTATATAGATAAAAGGGTTTATTAAATTGAGCAGGTTGTAAGATAGGAGGATTAGCAAGATATTCCTTAAATTGCTCAAAAGACTTCTTTCATTCTTGGTTCCAAGAAAAGGTAGATTATTTTTTCTGAGTAAAGAAGTAAAAGGAATAGTCCTCTCAACTAGTTTAGAAACAAAGCAACGAATAGATTGTATTTTACCCTGTAGACTGCGTAACTGATAAATATTCTTAGGAGGAGGCATGTTAACAATAGCATCAATCTTCTCAGTATCAACTTCTATGCCTTGCTTGGAAATAATAAATCCTAATAATTTTCTAGAATCAACTCCAAAAGCACATTTCTTAGGATTTAACCTCATGTTATAATTCCTAACTCTTTCAAATATTTGTCTTAGAATGAACACGTGATCTTCTCTTTGTATAGATTTTGCCAAAATATCATCGACATAATCTTCCAAGATCTTATGAATATAGTCATGAAAAATCAAAGTCATAGCACGTTTATATGTAGCTCCCGCATTTCTTTATCCAAAAGGAATCATTACCCAACAAAATGTCCCCCAAGGTGTAATAAAAATGGTTTTAAGTTGATCCTCGATAGGCATAAAGATTTGATTATAACCTGAAAATCCATCCATAAAGGATAATAATGCATGACTCACTGTTAAATCCATAATCATGTCAATATTAGGTAGTGGGAAGTCATCTTTTAAGGATGCTTTGTTTAAGTCACGAAAATCAGTACACATTCATATTTTGTTTCCTCCTTTAGAAACAACCACAATATTCGAAATCCATTCAGAATAATCAATAGAGTGGATGAATCCTACACCTAGTAATTTTTCAATTTCATCTTTTACCAGTAAAGCGATGCTAGGATTCATCTTATGAATGTTTTATTTCACAGGTTTAGCATTGGGCTTAAGAACAATATTGTGAGTGACAAATTTGGGATTGATACCTGGCATATCTGAATATGTCAAAGCAAAGATATCCTTGTATTCAAGTAAGAGAGAAACCAATTGATCATGTTCATCTTGATTCAAACACTTCCCAATTTAAATTTTTCATGCCACATCATTCTCGTCTACTTGAACCTCAATGGTCTCAGTTATTAATAAATTACTTTGTATGGGAGAATCTATTGGCAAAGGGGAAATATATGATTCATCATGTTCTCCAAAATAAGCTTCATTATTCATAAAATATAATCTTCTCCTTTTATGATGAAATGTAGGTAGATCTTGATAAGCTCCTAAAAAGTCAGCAAGAGCTTCATCCTCAGGAAAGATGTCCAACTTTGGATTTTGATCCATGTCAAGGAGAAGAGGATTAATCAATTTCAAATGTCCACCACAAATTTGATTAACATTAAGAGGGAAGACCGATGGTTGCCTATAAGGATTAAATCCTAACCCATAAGTATAATCACCACCTTCATTATCCAGGCATACTTGTATACCTTGTTCGTACTTACCACAACATTTTCCCCTGAATCTGACTTTCTTGAGTAAATGGTAACCAGAACCATACCTATCGACCATATTGGATTGAGTTAAAGGAGCGGCATATGTCACAATGTCATAAAAATCTGGTTTTATTATCTCAATTGTTTCATCATGAGAAGTAGCAACAAAGTTACTTTTCAATGCCTCAGAAAGTGGAGAGGGAATAAAAACTAGTTTTTCAAACTCAGTTTGTTCTTTCATAAATTCCAAATCTGATACTTTATATTCTCCTATGAAAGTAGGATTGAAATCCAATGTTCCCCAATCATCTTCTGTCAAGGAGGAAGATGGGATCTCGTCTTGTTTAACCTCAGGTGGTTGGTCAAGATTTTTAATTGGTTGTATAGGCTCAGGAACCTTAGCATATTTTTTGTTTAAACAAGGATTTGGTTCATCATCTGCACGTAATGTGTACATTAGATTGTTGTATATGAACCTAACCTTGTGATGAAGAGTAGAAGGAACCACATGCATAGTATGTAACCAAGGTCTTCCTAATAGAAGATTATAATTGAGTGGTCCTTCCATAACATGGATAGGAGTATAAAGAAGCACAAGAACAAATTTAATGAGAAGTGTAATAATATCCAAAGTTTTCTTTGCAATATTATCAAATCCATGAATAGGAATATTGTCTGGTTGAATAGTTGTAAGATCAGATTTACTTTCCTTAAGCATATCCATGCTACAAACATTAAGCCTAGTTCCAATATCAATCAATGTTCTACGAATGATACTCTGATTAATAGAGATAGCAACCATAAGAGCATCATATTGATTCTACACCTCAATAGTAGGTAAATCTTTGTCATAGAATACAATAGGAGGTATAGAAGGCATAGCATGCATGCACTCCAAAAATGAATTAATGTTCTCTTAATTAGGAGGCATGGCAGGGAGAGTAGATAAGGCCTTTTGCAACGCCTCATGATATGTAGGGGAAGTTTGAAGTAATTCCCATAAAGATATCTTAGTGGGAGTAGCGCATAATTTTTCTACTAAGTCATATTATTTAAAGGAAGAAGGTAACCTAGGTTCTTGAGGAAGCATAGGTTGAGCAGGAGGTAAAGTTGTTGGGACAGTAGGTTGACGATTATTTTGTGTGCGATAAGAATGTGACACAGAATCCATGCTATCAAAGAAATCCAAGGGATCTCTAGGTTTTCCCTTAACATTTATTTGAGGACATCCTTTTACCGTCATCAAAGGTTTTGGAAATAACATTTTAGGTGTCTCAATGTTGCAAATAGAGGAATATGAAGGTAAATATGCATACACTCTATGGTTAAATTCAATTGAAGAGGTTTTGGAGGAGGATGAAATGGGAATGGGATCCATGGGGATCTCATTTGAACCATTTGCATTCTCACTTCCAGGTACCTCATTAAGGGATCTATCCTTTTGTACAAAAAAATCCTCATCAAAGTATTCAGAACAAAAATCATACATGTTGAAACACTACAAGCATGAAAATGTAAATGTTTTTGTATTTTTAAAGTAATTTTGCAATTTTTATGAATTTTGAAATATAAATGCAAAAGCATAAAACAAAGTCTATTTCTATATGCATACAAAATCTAATATGAAATGTGAATCTAACACCAATGAGAAAGAAAGAGTTGTCTATCGTGGGTTCACCAAAATGTAAGATAAAATATTGTGGCACAAGAAGGATTCCCTAAATAAGATTTATGTAATATGATAAAGCAAGATCCTAAGGCCACATTTATGTTTTCTTACACTTAATTATTATGATAAAATAACTTGAGGAACATATAAGAAATGAATGGACAAGATACCTGCCTCATAACATAGAAGATCTGGAAAAACTCATTTTCTGAGGTTTGTAGTGAGTTTCTAGAAAATCTGATAGTTGATACCAATCTAAAATGCAGAGACAAACAAAACCCAGAAATCATTTTTTTTTCTGATGTCGTCTTATGGAAATGTTGACCTTGACCCATAAATGTCAACCCTAACCCAATAATGTCGACCCTGACCTACACAGATCCGAAAGTGACTTTGGTCGCGGATCCCAGAAGTTTGCCGAAAAGGGTATCTAGATCTGGTCTTTGATCTATTGTTCTGCACCTGTAACTCCTGAAAACAAAACCTACAAATATTTGAAAAGAGGGATTTTGGGGTGGCTATATATGGTTTTTCCTTAGTCAAACCCCCATTTTGGTGATCTCCACCTCCACAAATAGCCGAATATAGAATGTAATGTGTGTGTGTATTGATCTATTGAAGAGAGCTTGTAAACATGCAATATCAAGATCTAATCTTCTAGATTAACATTCCTAAGATAACATGGAAATGAGAAATCAATGCATAGATTTGAATATGACAAAGAAATCATACCAATCCCCCTTGGCTAAATTATACCTATAAACTCACAATCCTTAATTGCTACCCCATGGTAATGTCCTTTGAATGCTTGAATGTTGAAAATAGTAGATCTAAAGAGAGAGACTTCTTGCTCCAATGAAGATCCACCATAGATTATCCTTCAAAATTATTGATAGAAGATGATGATATGTCCACCTAGCTTGTCCTTCTATATCATCCTCTTTCTTGTTTGCCTCATTTCATCATGTCATCTCCCGATTTTGTTTGATGATCAAATGAAGGCAAAAGAGAGTGTTTATATAGAGATATCAACATAGGCCTCCTAGGGAAATGCAAGGGATCCAAATTCAAATTTCATCTCGAGTCATGTTCCAATCACATTTTCCAACTAAAGAGAAAACATATTAATTCAAATATCGGAGAAGAAACTTCCACATCCGAAGTCAGGGAGCTATTTTAAGTTCTGAGCCCCGATAGGCTCCAAATTTGAAAGCGGGGACCACCACCTGGAAAAGGTCTATGTCAACCTCAACCCTGACCTAGGTTAGGTTCGACCTCGACCCTTACTTGACATTTTAGGTAGGTCACCTGGAAGTTTCAGAAAGGTTTCCAGATCATTCATTGACCTAGAAAGGTAGGGGAATGTGCCATAGTGTTTAAGAAGGCCTAGAGGACTAGAGAGAGAGTAGAATGAGGCCTAGGAGGACCAATACATAGATCCTACCTAGAGAGAAGATCCATGGAGAGAGAAACCTATGAAAATCCATAATATCCTAACCCTAACTTCATCTATACATGTATAATCAAGAACAGATGCAAATATAATATGCCAACCATACTAAATGAGGGTGCTAAGTCTATCAAAATGGAAGTGCTTCCATTTTAAGATGATACAGCGGAAAGAAATAATAGAAATCTAATGGATGTCAACTTTGCAATAGGAGAGAATATTTCACCATAATCTATTCCCTCTACCTATGAATACCCCTTTACAACCAATCTAGCTTTGTACCTTTCAACACTGCCATCTGCACAAAATTTCTTCTTGAACACCCATTTATAGCCAGCAGATTTTCTCCCTTTAGGAAAAGGTACAAGGTCCCAAGATTTTTTTTCTCTAATAAAGCCATCTCATCATCCATAGCCTCAATCTAGGAACCTGCATCTTCCATGCCCAAAGCCTCTTTCACAGATCTAGGCTCATTAGTGTTAGTAATCAAAGCAAAAGCACAACTGGAATCTAAAAAAGAATAACCAAACCTTTCTGGTTGCTTTCTTTCTCTCATGGATCTCCTCAAGGGCTGAGGTTGAGGTTTTTCTTCCTATTCTTCTAAACTATCAGAGCTGCTAGAGCTGTCCTCATCATTAGACCCAACATGGTCTCTCTATTCAGTCTTCTTAGGGGTAGGAGGAAACTGAATGACATATTTTCCCTTTTCTTTTTCATCTGGTTGTAGCACAATAGGAGAGGATGTTTTCTCTCTGAAAATAACATTTCTACTATGCAAAACCTTACTAGTCATATGATCCCAAAGCTTGTATCCTTTCACACCAACACTGTATCCGATGAAAATACATTTGACAGCTTTGTTTTCCAACTTAGATCTTTTCTCCTTTGGAATATGTGCATAAGATTCACAACCAAAAACACGAAGATGTCTAAGTGAAGGCTTCTTACCAGACCACACCTCCATGGGTGTCTTACCAACAAGAGTTGATGTAGGAGATCTATTAACTAGATAGCAAGAAGTGGCCACAGCTTCAGCCCAAAACCTTTGTTCTAAACCAGCTCCACTAAGCATACTCCTAGCCTTCTCCATCAGTTTCCTGTTCATTCTCTCTGCAACTCCATTTTTCTGTGGGGTGTAAGGAGTTGTCTTATGTCTCTTGATTCCTTGTTCTTTACAGAACTATTCAAAATCTATGGAACAAAACTCACCACCATTATCAGTTCTCACACACTTGATTCTTTTACCAGTCTGATTCTCCACGAGAGCCTTAAATTCCTTGAACCGGTTGAAAACCTATGTCTTACTTTTCAGGAAATATATCCAAGTCCTTCTACTATAATCATCTATAAAAGATACAAAATATATAGAATTGGAGATAGAAGGAACTTTTACAGGACCAAATACATCAGAATGAATAAGATCCAAAAGTCCAGAAGACTTGTGAGAATTGGAGTAGAACTGAACACGATTTTGCTTACCATAAACACAGTGTTCACAGAAATTGAATTCAAGATTAAAATAATTTATCCCGTCGATGAGATTTTTAGTTTTCAAGGTCCTAAGACCCTTCTCACCAATGTGGCCAAATCTCATATGCCACAACATTGTCTTTTCTACAAGAAGCTTGCCTTCCAAAGTGTTCGCACCCTTAGGTACACTTACTGCACTGCCATCCGAACCCATTGCCACAATCTTCTTTACTACTCATTCAAATGGTGGGGATGAAGTGATAGCCACTCTCTTCTTTGAAACAAAAGAACTATTGCACAGAGAAATGCATGCATCAAGCTAAAACAAAGTACCTCTCTTAGTACCTTTAGCGAGCACCATAGAACCTCTCATCATCTTGCATCCATCTTTTGAAAAGACAACTTGCACACCTACATCATTCAGCATAATTACAGATAATAGGTTTCATGCCAAACCCAGAATGTGCATAACTTCATTGATTCCCTTTACTCATCCATCAGGAAATCTAATAGTGACCCTTCCGCGTCCAACTATCTTTAGGTGAGAATCATCACCCAAGTACACCTTTCTACCATCAAACTCTTCATATTTTCAGAACCAGTTTTAATGAGAGGTCATGTGAAAAGAAGCACCTGAGTCTACCAACCACACATCCTCAGATGCATGGGCTGCAAAAGTTACAATAAAATCATCTCCATCTTCTTGAGATTTTTTGGATGTTGAATCTGAGCCTTTTTTCTTCTTCTTCAGTTCTTTACAGTCCCTCCAGATGTGCCCAGATTTATCACAGTTCCAAAATTTCACCTTGGAATTTCCAAGAGTCTTACAACTCACACAGGATTTGGATCTACCCTTCTTTGACTTATGGTCATTCTGCTTTCCTTTTTCATTGGATCTCTTGCGAACAACAAGGGCTTCCTTAGATGAATCCAAAGTCTTTCTTTGCATCTCCTCATATAGAAGTGAAGACACCACATCATCCATACGAAATGTGACTATAGTACTTCCAAGAGCCATCACAAGATGGTCCCACAAATCTGAAAAGGAACAAAGCAGGGTCATACATCGATCCTCCTCCTCCATCTTGGCACCAGATGATGCCAATTATGCAATCAATAAATTGAATGTGTTGAGATGATCAGTTATGGATCCACCTTCCTCCATTCTTAAAGAATACAACTTCTTTCTTAGGAACAACTTATTCACCAGAGATTTGGCCTGATACATAGACCCAAGCCGTTTCAACAAAGAATTTGTAGTAGTCTCATCAAGAACATTCTGAAGAACGACATCTACTAGATAGAGTCTAATGAGACCCTTATCCTTGTGATCCTTGATCTCCAAAACCACTTGAGATATCATTGCAGGTCTCACATCAAGTGAAGTAGCCTCCCATAGATCACGGTCTTCAAGAATGTCTTCCATCTTGAGTTTCCACAACTCAAAATTAGTGTCATTAAATTTATTCACCTCCATTCTACTATATGAGGAACTTGCCATCTCAATCTGAAAATAAGATTCAGAATGCTCTGCACAAAAAAACTCCCACTCAACTTGAGATTAGCTCAAAAAAACCTACCCAAAAACTAGGATCAAAAGTTGATTAGGCTCTGATACCACTTGTAAGGAAACTCAGGTGTGGAAACAACTTCCTACACTAATATCTAAAGGAAATTATTGGGCAAATTCTTTTAAATCCTTACAATTTTAGATTTGTTAACTACTTTAACAATGATATTGCAGCCATATACCATGCATACAGAAAATAAAGAATGACACAATGATTTACCTTGGGGAAAACCTTTCGATAAAAAACCCCAGCACTCCAAAACCTGCATAATGTATTATCTTCAACACAATGGTTACAACACACTTGCAATGCAAGTTCTTTCAGGAGACAATCGACACACATAGACCAATCCAGTAGCACAAGATCATACCAACAATACACTCTTTTCTTATCCTAGTCTATAACCCTAAAAAACACTTATATCATGCACTTTCCTTTTTAGGGCAACTTCCAAGGATAGCCGTATTAGGGTTTTACCATTCTCTGAGAAAATAGGAACCCCACAATTGTGGAAGAGTGTACAGTACTCAACTTTATTAGTTGCCACATGTCTTGCATGTCTTCACCCGTCATTGAAATTTCTACAAATAGCTCTTACGTATCATAGGAATCCATCATAACCATTTCAGCCATGTTGTCCTTACACACAATTCAAGATGCTGACACATCAAGTGGAGTGACACATCAACATGCCAACTAGACATGTACACTCACACTTAATTACATTATTTGCAAGAAATACATTTTAAAAAAATAATAATAAGAATAGGAATTATCCAAGGTTGAGACACCTTGTTCCTAACATTGAAAGGCTTAGTTCCATAGATGAAGGAAATGTTTTGTTAGAATTCTATTGTACATTTCTTTTTGACATAGTATAGAACTTCAAAAGAATCACTTATCTTTTTACTATGATTTATACCTATTCCATCTTCACTACTTTGTATTGACTACTATCCATGTATTGTTGGTGTTATAAATGAGTTTTTTGTACTTCTATTTACATGTACTCTTGTTTTCCTTATGCTTCTACCTTGGGAATAACTAACTAACATAGCTTGCACTGGTCACTACATTCACATTTTATAGTGAACAAGACAAAAAAGAAACAAGGAATGTAAAAATAAAATACTAAACTATGCAATTTACTATTGATAATTTTATATTGCTAGAAACCTACATCAGCTTTTAAAACCATTATTTTTACTCTTAAACTTCTTTGATTTATCTATGTATAAAGATAACAAAAATGCATTGTTTCTCTTTTTTTGCAAACTAAATAATGGGCTCAAATGTACAATATTAAGAAATAAATTTCATCCAAAGTAAGCCCATAGATCTACATTATCATAAGAGAATTTTTTTGTATTATGCTCGTCGTAGAGAATAAATTAGAGCATGTCACTGCATCCAACACATTAAACATTTACAAAAAATAAAAACCCATCAATTGCCTTACCACTTGTAAGCTTCTAAAAGTTTTCAAAATCCACAACCCTTTGATCCTATTGAAAGAAATATTCCTGAACACAACCCTCAGAATCAAACTTCAATTAGCAACATGGATTTCAACTTGTCCTCTAAATTTATAGATGCAACTAAGAAATTCAATACTAGAATACATGCGCTATCAAAGTTACAAACATGTACTACATGTAAGGAATGATACCCTGGTATACATGCATGTTCATCAAACAACGTTATCACTTGTAGGAGATTTTTTTCTGATAAAGGAATACACCACTTCTCTGTGACCAATAATATGGACTGCTCTAAAAAACCAACTGTGCTAAGGGTGCTCACACAAGTTGAAGAGATGCCCATTGCACGTCTTAATCCAATATTACAAGTAACCTATGCTCATGGTGAGAAATATAAATATAGTGGTCACAAGATTAGTTTCTCCCAAGATATAGAAACAATTACTAGAAATCTTTTCCATGAAAAATTGAAGAGTTGGATGTATTAATAATCGCAGGCTAAATACAAATGGGAAACATTATGATTGCTATTTTAGTAGAATCCATGTTCAAAATTCACTCTCATACAAGATCAAATATGACCCTTACTACAAGGATGTTGTAATTGATGTTTTCACATTGTCAAAACTCCCTGATTGTAATATATACATTTCAGGTGTGCTTCATACAATTGAATATGCCAATGAAGATCCAACATCAACAAACATTGCGTTTGAGAACATACAAAGTGATTTGGAAAGTGACACTGAATATTAGACATTATTTATGATGAGACTACCAAACAAACGTTGTGAGCTATAAATCATTAAAGAATCTTTACAAATAGAAAAAGAAATTGAAAACATTATAGTTTGGCCACCTATCAGTTCAACCCCCATTAAAAAGTACACCATAGAGGGTTTGTTTGGAATGGCATTTCCCACTCTTTTCCCAAATGAGAATGGAATACCCATACAACCTCGAGCCAGAGAAGTAAAACTTAATGAATATGCATTACATCTTATACATTTTCATGAGAACTGATTTAGGAAACATCCATGCTTTAGATACTTCCTTATTAACCCTTAAAATACATCATCATAGCCAATATCTTGTTTCTATATTAATTTAATGAAAAGTTAAAGACAATATACAAACCACAATTGAAGACCTCTACTCCCACTTAACCAACCTTCAAAACAATCAATTGGAAGAATAAATTCTTCATTTTGGGTCTACTTTATGAGGGTAAAGATCATATTCGAATAAGTTTCGCACTGAGCTAACAAATTTGATCACTCAAATAGGTTCCCCAACATTATTATTTACATTGAGTGAAGCTGACACAAAGTGGCCTAATCTACATAGTGTTCTTTCACCAAATGTCACACCTTCCTTTATTTCCAACAAATAAAGCATAGATAACATGATTAAAAATCCACACACAACAACATTATATCTACACCAATGGTTCACAATATTTCATGAAGAGATCATCGAGAAGCTTATTGGCACATTTACTTATTGGTACCACTCTGAATGGAAAGGATGAGTTTCTACACACATACATGGAGTCATTTGCATAAACAATGCACCAAACATAGATGCACTTACTGGGAAAACCCTATCGCAGTCAATACAACAAAAGAATTCTTTAACAAATTAGTAACTACTTGGAACCCTCACTCAAAATCTAACATAGGGAGAATGATACATAAAATTGCAAGAGATGATCCATGCCTTCTAAACACAAGAGAAATATTTTCTACCAATCCTTACATTGATTATGAAGAGCTGGTTAATTGTGTACAAAGATGTACCAGATGTACTAAGAGGACTTGCCTACACAAGAAAGGTAAGAAAGTAAAATGTAGATATAAAGCTCCTTGGAAAGAATGTGAAGAATCTATGTTACTATGTGACAAATCACAAAAAAAATCCTTCAAACTATCTAGAAATTATGATAGATTGAACATCCATAATGCACAAATGTTCTCCATATGTAGAGAAAATATAGATTTTCAACATGTCACATCATGACTCCTTCTTAGATACATTGCCAAGTATGCGTCTAAAGCTGAAACAAATAGAGAGTTTTGTTAATATGCTGGCAAGAATTTGTTATGATTCAAAGAAAGAAGACCCTACCATAAAATCATACCAAAATTTTATGGCCAAGATCATTTCTGAAAGAGATATTAGCACACAAGAAACATGACATATGCTACAAAAATTGCCGCTCATTATAAATGCAATCGCCAATTTATATCACTGAATGTGGGTAAAAAAAATTTCCACCACCTCAAACATACAATTGATGTCAATGAAATACAATATAGCTACATCCACTCTTGCATGCATTGTCCACCTCACTTCTAGAACTATTTATACTAATTGAATCAACAAGAACCTACACATATGTGTGTGTGCTTGAATGTGACCTCTAAATTAGGCACAAAATCAGCATAGTCTATACTCAATTATTCAATTTACAAAGACAAACATGAATTTTTTATCCTATAAACTCAATTGAAATGACTTGCTGTCTCTTAATTAGTTGTGGATGTTGATTTTACCCTCAGAATGAGATCCAACAACCTGACCATTGCTAACATGGAGGATTTCTAGAATATGAGAAAGGATGAAATTGTCATTACTCTATGAATGAGATGCAATTAATCTATGAAAGAAAATTTCTCTTAATCTAAGAAAGTGAATTGCAACTAATCTAGAATTGAATTGCAACTAGTCTATGGAAGCAAAATGCAATTAATTAGGAAAAGCAAATACTCTTAATCTAGAAAGTGAATTGCAACTAAACTAGAAAAGCAATTGCATTTAAACTAGAATTGAAATTGCCTTTAACTAGAGAGCTTGGAAGAATCAAATTGATATGTTAGACATGTAAATGAATCATAAATAAAAGCAACATATCTTTAATTCCAATTGAAACTAGCCTAATTATGCAATTTTAAACTCAAAAGTATGAAAGAATTAAATGCAAATTTGACTATAAGTTTGATGCTCTCAAAAATCATCCTCTAAAATGAAGGAAATGAGGTCCAATTTATAGAAAACCATGGAAAGAGGGTGAAGAGTTTCTTGAAAAGAAACGGTTGCCTATTCATTCTCATTTGAGACAAAAATACAAGAATTATTTAATTAAAAGAATGAATTATTGCCACATGAGTGTCCTTTCACATGGAATTATGGAATTCCTTTTTCAGGATAATTCATCCAATAATTTAATAACCTTTCAATTCTTTTTATGTATATTAGCTAAAGGGGGTGGAATTAATTTAATTAAAAGCACTTAGGACTTTAGAATTAAATCAATTAATCATAGGGATTTTTATCTAATAAACTTTGAGAATTTAGGAATTAAATATAATGTCAAATTTATGCAAATTTGGGTTTTCTGCATTTGAAACTCAGTCAATTAAATTCAATCAAGAGAAGAATTTTCCTAGTACAATAGGCATTCGATGATGAGAAAATGCACCAAAATTGATTGGATTATAAGGTGCCAATTTTGGGGTGTTACATTTTGCCCCTCTTTGAATTGATGTACGCGCAACGCATTGATTCAAAGAATAGTCTAAAGTGAAGATGAAGATTTTAGAAGTCTAGGTTAGGTCGCCAAGGCACTGATCAGATTAAGAAGCAGAATCATCTGAGAGAAGATAAGAATCGGGGTTAGATTGCCCCAATGTCCACTGATAGCTGATGAAGATCTAGGACTATCTCCAGAATCAGGGTTAGATTGCAACAATATGAAGGTTAGCCCTCTAAGATCCAGGTTAGATTGCCTAGATAATAGCCTAAAGAGTTTTTTGAGAGTCATCTTCAAAATGAAGTGTAAATTTCAAGAATTAGGGTTAGATTTCCCTAATACCCAATGAGATTTCAAAAATCATCTCCAAAATGAAGCTTGATCCTTTAGGATCCAAGTTAGATTGCTCAGATACCTAGAAAGATAGATGACAAGATGCGAGACATCAAGATGCCCCTAGATATTCAAGATCATGGAATATCCAATTTTGACCGTAAGGTATGAAAAACTGAATATGCCCCAAGTGATGAGATGCCCCTAGCGATGGGGATTTGATTCAGATCAGACTGATTCGAGAATGATGTATAAATATTTAATGATGTAATCATCTTGCCCCCTCAGGAGAGAAATTGAAAGATGACACATCATAATGATGAGAGCGAGAAATCACAGAGAAATAAGATCAAAGATTCAAAGATATCAAAGATAGAATCAATTTAGAGTGATTGAGAGGTCCTGTTGATTAGGTTTGACCATAGTTGAACAGATTTGACTAGAGTTGACTTTGATGAAAAGATTGCAGAAGCTGAGAAAATGATAACAAGAGATAATCCTGATAGGAAAGCAATATCAGAAAAATGACTGCACAAGCGTTCGATCGCGCCGATCCCAAAATTTGAAAACACGATTTCGAGCTACTTAGGATTGTCAGATTTCAATTTTGATCACGAAAATAGATTCAAAATGGTCCATTTAGGCAAGGGTGAAATTTTTGCGTAAAATAGAGAACTTTGAAAAATTAGGTCAAAGGCTATATAAGGCCTAGAAGGGTCATTTTCAAATCATTATTCACTTTTTGACTTTAGCAATGGCGAGGGCTCCAGCTGATATTAATAGAATTCCCATACATTCTCACTGATTTGAGTGCTCCCAACAACACAACCGACCACCGGAGTATGACGCACCTGTGAGTAATCATAACCTGATCCTATATTTCAGAAAAAAATTTATCAATTTTTAGCGGTTAGCACATTTTAGGGCTATTTAGAACTTGTCCTGCCAATTCTCGTGTGAGGAAATAGTTTCCTTGCACCGTCATCAATCGTCCTTCGCGTGAGGAATCTGAATCCTCGTGCGGGTTAGGGGTTTCGCGCGCGGGCACCTCCCCAACACTCACGTGAAGAGCGTGCTTGCACCACGTGAGATTTCTAAAATCTCATGCAAGAACACACCCCGCTTGGCGTGAGCCAGAAAGTTCGTGTGGGAAGAGATTTTCCTCTCGCAAGAAAAGAGTTTTCTCGCATGGAAAACTCACCAAAAGTTGAACATTGTCATTTTCTTGCATCACAGAGTCAGCTAGTTGTCATATCTTAAACTATGTGTAGGATAGGTCCATAGTTGCATTTGTTGTCTTTTTCTTTGAAAAATCATTATTATTGAGGTACTGATCCACTTTTGTCACTTGCTTTATAGGTCGACTTCCCAAACATCAGTTTCAGATCACATCATCCTGTTATAAGTGAGCTGTTATAGAGTCTATTAGATGCTGATGGGGCCCATATTAATGGGCTAGGATTGACATATCTGCATGATGCACCTGATATTCGGGTGAATCATGGATTACTTGGTGTCCTGGTTGAGCGTTTCCACTCGGAGAAAAACACTTTTCACCTACCACGGGGAGAGATGACGGTGACTCCGGAGGACATATATCAGATTTTGAGAGTGCCTTTCCATGGAGCTCATGTAGAGTATAACACATAGCCTAGAGATGGTACACAGGCTTTGAAAGTAATTTTTTAGGATGATTTGGTGATGGGCTAGGCTATTTCATGGGAGGAGTTGATACGCAGCTACAGTAAAGATTATCCTCTGGCAGTTGTACTAGCATTGTTCTTAAGTTGTCATCTGGTTCCTGATCGTGGTCAGCACAGATTAGAGTGCGGCTAGGGTGACATGCTCTAGAAGATGCTGGTTGTTCGTGTAGTTACTTTTGGATGGGGTGAGTGCATGCTTGTGTAGATGTACCATGAGATGCACGAGATCGTGTATGGGGGTACCCGTACCATGGCAGCAAGAGTTGTCATTTTGCAAATCTGGGCCTGGGAACACCTTCTCGTATGTAGGCTGATATTCCATGATACATGGCAGCCTCTAGAGCTGTACATTTACAGATATGCAGGTCTGATGACCTAGCCCGCACTGGGTAAGACTGAGCAGTGGAGAGCATAGATTGATGACATGGCTACAGTCATATGGTGATCATGGATTGCTACTGAGGTATGGGATGATGCTCATCATCAGCTATCATAAATGTTCTTCTCACATCCTCTGATAGGATGTATTATTACTATTATTGAGTGCTTCTTGCTCATGCACATATTGCGCTAGTTCGGGAGGCCGCATTATGTGTCTCTAGAGTACTGCACCTATGCCCGATTCATCGATGAGATGAAGAAGGGCTAGAAGAGGTAGCTTGATAAGGGTTGCAACATGATAGATGCCCGAGTACCACCGACCAGATGGGATTATATGGTTGCAGTGATGAATGTAGGTGTTACACCTGCATACAAAGACCACATGTTAGCTCACCCATTTCCTGTATTTATAGCTCTAGTGGGTAAGATACCTCAGGTGGTACAGCCACCACCACATTAGAAGGCACAATAGGTTCCTCCACCAGGACAGCAGCCACAATAGCCACCTCTATAACAACAGGAGAGAGTTGTATGACCCATGATAGTTCAGACTGATATTCCTATGAGAACCATGGGATCAGATACAGGTGTTGGGCCCAGTGGTAGCCAGGACAAAGTCGCGGAGTAGGTAGATGACACTATCATGGCTGATGCTATTCTAACTGATCCTCCAGCAGGTGGATAGATAACACAGTCATAGGAGGCTCTCTAGGGAGTCAAAGAGAGAGCCTGACAGTCTCAGAGGGAGCGCGTTGACCTTCACACATAGGTGATCATTCAGGATACGTGGATATTAGAGAAAGACCG
>MU225293.1:5699233-5745199 GCA_018584345.1 Thuja plicata | reverse complement strand
GATGGATAAATGCTATGTATGATTTGATTTATGCTTATAATGGATGCACATGTTTATGGATATATAAATGCAAATGAATGTATGAAAATGCACTTTTTGGAAATGAATGTAATGCAATGAATGTAATGGTACTAATCATCTCATGCAGGATCTCACAATATACAACATGCACTAACCAAAAGAACACGAACAGAGATCAAGAATGAGGACCAAACACTCGTGCAGTCAAGAAGAAACCATGATGAAAGATGAGGACCTCTGAGGAATGAGAAGATAATGAAGAGAGCACCAAACTACCATGATGCATGCCTAAAATGCAAATGCAGGTCTACAATGCAAATGCAAATGCAAGCCTAAGATAAATGCAATCCTAGGACTTTGGTTGTTGGAATCTTTGTATTTATCATCATTGAGTGCTTTTGGATCATCGGTGTCAATACAATCCTTACTGGTGCCGCTGTAACCATAAGAATATGAATATGACTTTCATCAGATAAAATGTAGGAAACGAACATAAGCATCAAGGTACAAAAGCCGAGGTGACCTAAACATAGTTTCCAGCTTAATATAGTAATAATTCGTAAGTAAACAAACAAAGAAATAACAGTCAAGGAGATAGTTCCAACCTCCCCTTGGAATAAAAATAAACAAGATCAAGGGATGTGAGGATTTTCCACCTTAATATAGAAGCTCTTATAACATACACCCTATTTATTTGACGTTGTCGGATCATCGAAACCACACCAACAAGCAGTAGACAAAGAAAATATCAATGAAATTCATGAGAACAAACATCATACAAAGAAAGATCCAATCACCATTCAGCAAGTTTCAAGGCTTACGAATGTGTCTATGTTTAGGGTGTTGAAAAATTCCATTGTGCTTGTGAGTGCAATGTGTTTGATTGCTATCAAGAGATGTTTACGTCGTGAGATATTTGATGTGTGTTTAAAAATATAGATGTGTCCAAAGAGAGTGTTGAGAAACACTATTTAATTAAGGTGTTGAGAAAAACCAGTGTAAATCAAAGAGGGATCGAAGTGGGGAACCATGCCCCCAAGTAATGAACAGATCGAAGCTGAAAAAGCAGATAGTGAGACGATGGGAGAAACTTCAGCAATATAGTGATAGTAGGCAGACTCAATGAGAACTACTGGTGACTGTCACAAGAGATTCTCAAGCATAAAGATTCATAATGAGATCTAGGCATCAGCAAGTAGACGCAGTGGGAACCACTAGTGACTGATGCAAAGAGGGTCTCAAGAAGAGACGAAGTGCTACAAAGCATCGGCAGGAAGATGCAGTGAGATCCACTGGTGACCGATGCAAGAGGAGAAAGACTCCAAAAGATAAGACAATGCCCCATTGAACAGGAACATGCCCCTGAGTGTGACCAGTTTCAATCCATGTGAGGTCGAGCAAAATCTCAAAGATGATAGAAAGAAAAAGCATGAGCACACTACAACAGGAAAGTGAACTAAAGCAAAAATGAAGAAAAGCAAATGCAAGAGAGCCAAGAGACGATGTGACATCTAAAGAATTGCAGAACAAGAGGCACATGTTTACCAGGTTTTCACCATCTTGGCAGAAATTCTATTTTTGCTACCATGACGCCTGTTTACCAGGTTTTCATCAATGGCACATTTTTTCTCTTTTTCTCTTTTTTTTGTATTATCATTTTTTCAAAAAAAACAAATTTGCACTTTTTTTTTTGTTTTTGTTTTTTTTTAATATTTTTTTTTGGTATTTTCAAGGCACCTATTTACCAGGTTTTCACCAGGATAATAGATACATCAAAGTGCCTATTTTCCAGGTTTTCACTAAGATGATCATTTTTTTCAAGACATTTTACAATTTTTAAGGATTTTCTCAGAATAAAGTATGTACATGAACATACAAAACATATCTCAACTATAGAATTTCTTTAGGTGAAGAGCGTTGATGGGCTCTTTGAGTGGTTCACCTTCTATAGTGGAGAGATGAGAAGCGCCAGACCCAAATACTACAGTAATAATAAAAGGACCAAGCCAGTTTGGCACAAACTTCCCTTTCTAAGTCTGTTGTTGTTGATTCTTGGGGTTTTCTCTCAGGATGAGATCACCCATTTGGAAGTCTCTTGGTCTAACCTTCTTATTATAGCTCTTAGATATCCTATTTTGATATTCTCTGGGATGATCAAATACCACTTTCTGACGTTCATCCAGTAATTCAAGCTCTTGAAGCCAAGATATTCTAATGTCATCATCTGTAATGAGGCGCTTCAAAGAGACTTGCCAGGTAGGAATCTCCACCTCAATATGCAATACCGCATCTGTAGCATAGACTAAAGAAAAGGGTGTGGCCCCTATTGGAGTTCTTATACTAGTGCGATAGGCCCATAAAGTTGGATTAATCTAGAGGTGCCAATCTCATCTAGATTTGTGTACTGTACGGTGCAGGATCATGAGAAATGTTTTATTGGAAGCTTCGGCATGTCCATTACCCTGAGGATAATAAATATATGACCAATGTTGAATAATCTTGAACTTAGTGCACAAATTTGTTAGATCTTTATTCTTGAATTGTCCTCCATTGTCAGTGATAATAGAGGAGGGTACACCATATCTACAGATAATGTAGTTTAGGATGAACATGGCTACAAATTTGTCGTTAGCTACACTGAGAGGTACTGCCTCAATCCTTTTAGTAAAATAATCCATAGCAGTGATGATGTACTTGTGTCCTCTTGAAGAAGAGGGATATATTTGACCCACTAAGTTGAAAGCCCACTCTTGAAATGGCCAAAAGGTGATAAAGGGAATGACCTCCTTAGCTAGAGCATGAATCAAGTTACCATGGAGTTGACATTGTTTGCAAGACTTGGCAAACTGTGTAGCTTCCTTCTCCATATCGGACCAATAATAACTAGCTCTAATAATATTATGAGCCAGTGTTAGACCATTTGAGTGAGAACCACAAATGCCTTCTTGTACTTCTTCTAACACGCATTTGGACTCATCAGGTTCTAGACACCTAAGGAGGGTACTTTCTAGACCCCATCTATACAAGTCATTTGCTACGATGACGTACCATGAAGCACTCTGGATTAGGTGGAATTTTTCATTTCTAGTATATGTGTTAGGAATAATTTGGTCATGGAGATAAGAGTAGATGTGGTGGTAGCAAGATGAATCATGTCCAATTACTAAACAAACCATCTAGGAGTCAGGAGAGTCATAGGCAGGGTAGCATAATGTCTCCACTAGGAGCTCGTGTATGAAATCATTCTCTAGCATTTGTAACATAGAGGTTAGAGTATCCATAGCATCAACCACTTTATTATCTGCCCTAGGAATTTGCTGAAAAGTGACATGTGCAAAGTACTTCTTAAGGCTGTCCACCATCTTTTTATAGGGTACCAACTTTTCATCTTTGGTCTGATAGATGTTGTTCACTTGATTGATAACCAGTTGTGAGTCTCCAAAGACTTTTAGTTCATCCACTCGCCATTCAATAGCAATCTTTATTTCATTGATCAAAGCTTCATATTCAGCGGTGTTATTGGTACAAGGAAACATCATTTTGTATGCCTTGGGCAAGGAGTACCGATGAGGTGTGATAAACAAAATTCCAGCTCCTAACCCCTCTTGGGTGAATGAACCATCAAAGAACATTTTTCATGTCTGATGTGTGAGAAGCATAATGGACTCGTTTGGGAATTCCATCTTTAATAGTTGATGATTTGTAAGAGGTGCTTCAGCCAATTGATCCACAATTGCCTGTCCTTTGATAGCTTTTCTCTCAACATATTCAATATCAAACTCACTAAGGAGCATGACCCATTTAGCTAGTCTACCTATGAGGGTAGCTTTACTGAGTAAGTATTTCAATGGATCAATCTTTTTGATTAGCCTTGTAGTGTGAGCCAACATGTAGTGTCGTAGCTTCTGGGAAGCAAACACCACTTCTAAGAAAGCCTTCTAAATTACAAAATAGTTCATTTCATAAGAGACCAATGTTTAGTTGATGTAGTAAATGGCTCTTTCTTTATGATTTGGATCTTCTTGGGCCAAGAGAGCACCCAAGGATGTTTCTGTTGCTGAGATATATAAGATCAAAGGCTTCCCCTGAATAGGAGGCATAAATATAGGTGGATTGGATAGATATTGTTTAATCTATTGAAATCCTTGTTCACATTCTTTGTTCCAGTCATAAGTCACACCTTTATGCAGAGTTTTGGTGAAAGGTTGTGATTTGTCAGCTAATTGTGAGATGAACCACCTGATAGATTGGAGTTGATCTTGGAGACCTCTGATTTGTTTGATATTACAGGGTGGTGGCATTTCCATTATATCTTGTACCTTTTCCGGATCCACCTTAATTCCTTTTGTAGAGATGATGTAGCCAAGTAATTTTCCTGAAGTAATCCCAAACGCACATTTCTTAGGGTTAAGGCGTAGCCTGAATTTCTCCATATGATCTAGTATAGGACCTAGATTAGTGAGATGTGTCCTTCTATCCATACTTTTAGCAAGTGTGTCATCCACGTAGTCCTCCATTGTCCTATGCATCATGTCATGGAAGATTGTAGTAACAGCTCTTTGATAAGTAGCTCCAGCATTTTTTAGACCAAAGGGCATAATATTCTAGTAGAATGTACCCCATACACAAGTAAAAGTGGTTTTCTCTTGGTCCTCTAGCGCAATTTTGATCCGATTATAGCCAGAGAAGCCATCCATTAGAGAATACATATCATATCCCGTTGTCATATCCACGATAATGTCAATATTAGGAAATGGAAAATCATCCTTAGGACATGCCAAATTTAAATCTCTAAAGTCCATGTAGACCTTGATATATTTGTCATGTTTAGTTACTGGGACTATATTAGAGATCCACTCTGCATAATCAATCACTTAGATGAACCCAGCTTTTAAAAGTTTTTCCAATTCTTCCTTGATCAATAAAGCCACATGCGGATGCATCTTTCTAAGTTTTTGTTAAATAGGTTTCACACCTGGAGCTATTGATAAGTGATGCATAATGAGGTCAGGATCCACACCTGGCATGTCAGAATACGTCCATGCAAAATTTATCTTTTTCTCCTAGAAGAATTATGTGAATTCCTTAAGTTCCTCTGTAGATAATGACTTGGCCACATGAATGATGTGTGGATGTTCTTTTGTTCCCAGATTTATCGGCTGAGTTGGTTCAATTAACACTAATGAGCGTTCCTGGAAGTGACTCAGAAATGCATCAAGTACCTCGTCCTTAGGCACCTCAGAGGGGTTTTCACCGTCAGATACATCTTTTCTTTTTACTTTTTTTAGCTCTAATACTGCCACAATGTGGTTTTCACCATCAGAGCGCTTATTTTTTCTTCTTTTAATTTTCTGACTAAGGTACTTGATGTCAGCCTCAGTCATGTTGACACTTTGTTCACTAGTGGAGGAAATTACGGGTTCAACAGTATGAAGGTAGCAGGCTAAAGTGTAATCATTCTGGAATGTAAGGACTTTTCTCGATGAAGAAGGGGAATTCAAGTCTATTAATTTAGGATGTTAGAGGGAAAGAGATGTGGCAGGTTCAGGTGCATTCACAGTATATTCATTGAAAGCATTAACTAGAAATCTAAGAGCTAAAATGATCTCATCCAAAGGTGTGCTTGAATCCTTTTGATCACTAATGACTGTAGTAGAAGACATGTTAACACCTATAGAATTGGACTCATTAGGTTATTCACTAGACCCCTCACTTACATTGAGAAGTCTTTCATAAGATCCTGCTGACAAACTATCAAACTCATACTCATGAGAGTGTGTATCCGAACTCTAACTTGGGTGCTTGCACCATAAAGGTTTTTGCATTCTTGCAATACTAGTTTATTCTTGTTTCAACCGCTCTTGAAATTCTGGTGGCATGTACCATTCTCCTTTGAAGTTAGGATCTTGTAAGTCTTTCCATTGCTTAAAAGTTAGTGTTTCAAATGGAGTGGTTTGATCAGAATCACTATCAGTTTCATCTATATTGGTACATGGTACAAACTTATCTAGCTCAGCAAAGAATGTTGCCAGGTCTAGAGGGACGGGATAAGGAAAGCAATCCTCATCTGAGCTATCTTGTATGGTTTCAACTACAGTTGTGCCTTCAGGTTCTGGTGTAGGTTCTACTTTTGGCACAAATTTATTGATCCCTAGATGAAACGAGACCTTATTGAAACCTAAACCAGTGGTTTATTTTGTCTTTTGACCTATATCTTGGATAGGTTCCACTAACCCATTACCATTCACCCCTATTGGGACACTTCCTTTGTACCCAAAATGTTTCATAATCTTAAGACCCTCACTGTTAGGATTTAATTCACGAGCCAGGGAAATTTGTTCAACTGTGTTCTTTCCTTTACCAAGCCAAGCCTTGATATCCCTTTCCTCATCTTCATCTTCCAATGGTGTATCTGACCGTACAAATGTACCATCATAAACTATCTCATAAGTAGCGAAAGATTTTTTATGCTCAGAAGGTCTCCCATAAGAGCAAGGAGATAGGGGTAAAGTTGCTAATGACAGTATGGGTTCCATTTGATATCCCCCCATGATTATATCTGTGAATTTTAGTGTCTATTCCATGTCTTTGAGCTTGGCATCATAGAGTTCTGTGTATTCCTTATTAGTTGGAACAAGACTATCAGCTAATTGAGTGAGAGCATTACAAGAAGAACCCATACTAGCGGGAACTGTCACCTCTTAGCCTTGAAAATAAAACTTGATACACTGATGGTATGTAGAAGGAACCACTTGCATCTCATAGATCTACGGTCTTCATAGCAAAATATTATATGCAAGAGGAAGGTCTAGCACCTGACATATGATGTCTCTTTCAACTAGGCCAACCCAAATGGGTAGCACAAATAGACCTTTAGATGCTCTCTCTTCCTCATCATAAACCTTTATGGTAATTCTTTTGTGGGAATATATGCGATCCTCATCATAACCTATTTGAGAAAGAAAATGAGCGGAGCAAATATTAAGACCAGCACCATTATCAATGAGCATGTGACGGACTAGTTGTTTGCCTATCATGACTTCTATGTGTAGGGGAGCATTGTGCGGGTGAACAATTAAGTGATCATTTTCTTCAGAGAAGGATAAATAATGCGGTGAGGTCAAGTGACCCACCATGGATTGAAACTGACCTAGATTGATATCTTTGGGGACATTAGCTTCAGTGAGAGCTTTGTCAAGAATCTTCCTATGAGCAGGCAAGATTTTCAACAGCTCAAAAATAGTTATTTGAGCATTGGTCCTTTGAAGCTAGTCAAGAATGCTATAACCAGCAGTAGGAAGCATAGGGACCACCTTTGTGGTCTTGTTGGTAGAACCAACAATATTCTTATCTGCAATTGGTTTTGGCACGAATGTAGCAACAGGAGGGTTAGGACCCTTGATAGATATTTTAGCGTTAGACCTAGTAACAATGTTCACATAATCTTGAGATGTTCCAGATTTAGATAATTGAAACTCAGGGCCTCTTAAGACAAATGAAGTTCTGGGTTTAGAAGAATTCCCACTTCCTTTTCCAGTAAACATATTGCAATATTCCACTTCCACTGGTTCAATCATATTGATCACATTATCATAAGTGGTATGTGCGTAATTAACTTTGCCATTATTATTCTAAGCGTTCAAGGATTCACCTTTCTCATGATGAGGAAAGGGATCTTTGAATGCTGGATGATCCAAATTCTTGTTATGATTCTCTACAACGATAACCTGGTTATCGATCAAATCTTGAACTTTATGACGTAATTGGAGATAAGTAGAAATCTTGTGACCTTTATTTTGATGGTAATCACAGTAAGCATTCTCATTCCACCAATGAGGTCTTGGTTGTGGATCGTATAGACATTTCTCCAAAGGAGAAAGAATCTGATTTTGCACCAAATTTTTGAAAACCACATCAAGTGGTTCTCCCAGAGAGGTAAATTCACGCTTGGGTCACGCTGCCCAAGGTTTGTTGCCAAAAAATTTAGAAGGTTGTTGAGTATTGGTTGCAGCCTTTTTGATGGCTTTGGTTGCTTGTATACCTGAGGTGAGATTGAAGACTGGTTTTGAAGAAGTTGAATTCACGTTATCGACCACCCCATCATTCACAACATCTCTATTTTTGTTGGAAGATTTCCCTTTGTCTTAGTTGGAAGATGAGGGATTTTTCTTGTTATCTTTATACAAGGTCAATTCACCTTTTTCAACCATGAATGCTTCTATTCTCACAGCCTATTTTTATCATACTATCAAAATTAAGGGGACCTTGAAGTTGGACTTGATACCCAAAGTTTGGGGTGAGATTATCCAAGAATATATCAAGTTTCTTAGACTCAGGTATTTTGCGAGGGTACTTTGTGAAAAGTTGTCTCCATCTTTGGAGAAATGTCAAGAATGGTTCGCCTTGCCTTTGCTAAAGGTTGCAAAGGTCCCTTCTATTGATAGGGTTTTGAATATTGTGAGAAAAATGTTGTATAAAAAGATTGGCAATCTCGTCAAAAGTTTTGATGCCAGTAGGTAGTCGCAAGAACCATTCCATAGCATGTCCACCCAAACTTCATGGGAAAAGATGCATCAAATATGTTTGATCATGTATAAAATCCATAGATAAGGCACCAAATTCTCTTAAATGATCTTAAGGATCAGTGGTACCTAGGTACTTGTCATATTTTGGAAGCTCTACACCTTTGGGAAAAGGTGGCATAACAATGCTCCTATCAAATAGAAAAGGACATATACTTTCCATTGTGAACTATTGCATAGGTTTGTCCTTATCTTTCATAAGTTGACTGATTTGAACTTGCATGTCTTGAATTATCTTATGCAACTTGGAGGTTTCAGTTTCCTCTTCTTTAGCGACAAGCGTTTCCACTTGGAAGTTTGTAGGTAATTTGACCCCTTGTTTCGCTAAATATAGAAAGTAATTTTCTTTGTCTTCTGCAAGCAGTATCTCCATCATTTTAATAAGAGCTTTATTAGACTTTTCTACGTCTATGTCATTTTGAGTTATTGGGTCATCTTCATTACCAATAATTTCATAAATGCTCTGAGTCTGATCTTGACCCTGGTGGTGCTCTTCTCCTTACTGACCTTGTTCATGTTGAGATTGGTCATGACCTTGTGTGCAATTGAAAGGAGAGGACATGTTGTTAATGTGAGATTGTTCCGTGTGCACTTCTTTAGTATGAGAGTGAGGACTCATAGCCGATGTGCTCTTCGGTGAATCAAAAGGATTGAAATGTTTGAAAGGATCACTAAGGTAGTGAGAGTCGTTAATAGGACCAACCCAAACAGATGACTTCTTGTATCCTTGTTGGCTTGAGAGAAATGGATTACACTGATCTTGAAACAATGGATTAGAAAAAAACTAAAGCACTTATTTTGGATTTGAACTCAGGTCTACACTGAATGGGGAAGAGGAACGTGATGATCCCTCTTGATTATCAACTTGAATAATGGATTCAAAATGACCTTTTCCTTGATCGTGTGGTTTACCTTTACCTACTCCAGAACTGCGTATGGGAAAAATATTACCGCTCCTAGTCGTAACAGGCATAGCCAAAGCTGATATGAGAGGAAACTTAAGATCTGACTCAGAATTTTTTCTCTAAAGGTATCAAAAAAAAGAGGTAATAGGCTATAATAGCCAAGGTGTGAGATGCATCTGGCACGAGTCATCAAAGGTATGGCTAGAACAGCTGAGATATGACTATCATGTCGCAAGGTACAAAAAACACAAGAAGACAGGATGGAGACAAAGAGACAAGACAAGTTCAAGTATGAATCAGTCAGTTTGCAACTCGAAACAACTAGTTTTATACTGAAGACAATGAGGGAGAAAGAAATCAAACCCCAGACAAGAGGCAGATCAGGAAGATGAACAAACTCAATTTTCAAGATAAAACTAGATTTCAAGAAATAATGAACACTATTCTCTAACAAGATTTCCAGGTTTAGGATAGTTTCAAAATGATACAAATCAACAATCTCCATTTCAAGGTGACAAGCACTCATTTAAAAACATGAAGTTTCAATCAAGAAGTGACGCAAATAGTAGTCATAAACAATTCCACCAAGGAAAAAGAAAATTGGTAGAAACATGGAAGCCTTTGTTTTGATGATAGTACGGATAGTTTAAGACTCAAAAATAGACACTCAGTTATCCCTACAAAGAAAATTGGTTGAGAAGACAAAATTTGTGCCCCGCTGTCTTATGCGTATGCGTGCACCTCACATAGCAGTGTCACCCTCGAAAGAGTGCCCATGTTTTCAGTGTTTCCAAGGACTAAGTATATATGTTCAAAGGTTACCCTTAAATAGGGGCCAGTGTCATATACCACTTCAAACATCCAGTGCATACCTATGTCAAGAATCTAGGGGAGAGATTCTTCCCTCTCCCTACGCACAGATTATGTCTCCTTTCGAAGGTGAACCGGGTAGGCATCTAAGTAAGAGAGTGTTTAATAGGCTTCCATTCACAATAACCTCTAGTGCCTTTGATACAGAGCTAGGGCCTCATAGCCACACCAACACTTGTAAGTCACACACCCTTGAAAGCAAGGCTAGGAGTGGCACCACTCAGTATGACAAACAAGGCTTTCTCATGATGATAGTCAAAATCAATGAGAAAGAAGTTACCATGGCTTTGGAGTCTTTGAACTCAACAAAGAAGACTTTATGATAGTGAGGTGGAATCACTGGTGAAAGGTTTGTACTCACTTGGATCATTCCCAGAGGTTCAACTTCTGGTAGGCCCTCTAAAGGTGACTCAATTTGGTTCAGATTCAAGGGTTTGATTTTCTGATTCTCTCAATGAGAGAAGAGAATACTTCTCTACCTTTGTACCTCACCCAAACACATCAAGCATATTCATCACCAAGATAGTTTCACTCCACCAAATCCACAATTCTTTGGGTTTTTGATTCTCTCCAAGAGAGAAGAGCATAATCCCCTAACAAGTAGAAGTGCTAAAGATTCACTATCTTGCTTTGCTTCCCCAAGTATCCGTCATGCTAGCAACATCTGGGTCTCGGTTTCATCCATGGGCATCACTTCCATGTAATGAAGAGCCTATTCCCCTACTTTTCTATCAGGATCCTTATGAAATTTTAACAAAGCCCTATTTAGACTATGTGAACAAAAAATAGTAAACAAACATGATGTTTTAATTATGCCTTTGACTATCATCCTGCAAGTAAACTATTAGAAAGTTTTGATCTTTGACAAGCGAACCTGCAAACCATTGTTATGCTACAACAGAAACCAGAAATAGAAAAAACAAAGCAGAAAACAGATGTCAGAAAATAAAAACAACAAATTACAAATTCTGAAGTCTAATTGTCTGTCTGTTAAAGTTCGCGCGAGAAAGTGCTTCGACGCATGCGAGCTTTCTATTTTCTCCCGCGACAGAGTGCTACAAAGAGAAAATATTTGCATTTCTCGATGCAAAACTTCATGCAAGACTCCGTACCAGTGCTGTACAGACGTACGATAAAGTTCCCAAAACACTTTCAAAAAGTTTGAAAATCAGGCCAGAAATCAATTTTTCTGCCCCACGGTGGGCGCCAAAATGTGTGTGCTTTAATGTGACCTCTAAATCAAGGAAAAACTTAGCATACTCTTTACTCAATTGTTCAATTTACAAAGACAAACATGAATTTTTTATCGTACAAACTGAATTGAAACGACTTGCTGCCTCCTAATTAGTTGTGGATGTCAATTTTACCATCAAAACGAGAGCCAACAACCTAACCGATACTAACATGGAGGATTTCTAGAATATGAGAAAGGATGAAATTGCCATTACTCTATGAATGAGATGCAATTAATCTATGAAAGCAAATTTCTCTTAATCTAAGAAAGTGAATTGCAACTAATCTAGAATTGAATTGCAACTAGCCTATGGAAGCAAAATGTAATTAATCTAGGAAAAGCAAATACTCTTAATCTAGAAAATGAATTGCAACTAAACTAGAAAAGGAATTGCATTTAAACTAGAATTGAAATTGCCTTTAACTAGAGAGCTTGGAAGAATCAAATTGATATGTTAGACATGTAAATGAATCATAAATAAAAGAAACATATCTTTAATTCCAATTGAAACTAGCCTAATTATGCAATTTTAAACTCAAAAGTATGAAAGAATTAAATGCAAATTTGACTATAAGTTTGATGGTCTCAAAAATCATCCTCTAAAATGAAGGAAATGAGGTCCAATTTATAGAAAACCGTGGACAGAGGGTGAAGAGTTTCTTGAAAAGAAATGGTTGCCTCTTCATTCTCATCTTTGACAAAAATGCAAGAGTTATTTAATTAAAAGGATGGATTATTGCCACATGAGTGTCCTTTCACATGGAATTATGGAATTCCTTTTTGAGGATAATTCATCCAATAATTTAATATCCTTTCAATTCTTTTTATGTATATTAGCTAAAGGGGATGGAATTAATTGAATTAAAAGCACTTAGGACTTTAGAATTAAATCAATTAATCATAGGGATTTTTAGCTAATAAACTTTGAGAATTTAGGAATTAAATATAATGTCAAATTTATGCAAATTTGGGTTTTCTGCATTTGAAACTTAGTCAATTAAAGTCAATCGGGAGAAGAATTTGCCTAGTACAATAGGACTTCGATGATGAGAAAATGCACCAAAATTAATCGGATTATAAGGTGCCAATTTTTGGGTGTTACAGTATGTTGCTAGTCACAAAGGATGCAAATGGACATGTAGAAAAGAAAAGAGTTATATTCCAAGTCTTTCCCAAATTTTTTTCCATTCCAAAGGAAGACTCTAAAATTTTTGAGGTAGTCTATTGGAGCGAGCTACTTCTATACAAATATTACTGATAAATACAAAGAGATATTGACATAAAGAAAGAATAAATTATTAGAAATTGGACAATTAAATACAAAGAAATATAATATATGGCATGTTGATTGCATAGATCAAATTGAAGATGTCTTGGAAAAGGAGAGTGATTCTAGTGGCGAGATGGATACACAAGACACTGTACAAATGATTGAGTGGGATTTTTTGTCTCAAATTGGACTTGTTAATAGTACCAAATTTAATGATCTGGATATGTTGGGAAAGTGTAACTTGGACAAAAATCATTCATGGGAAGAACACAAAGTTACTTTTCATTTGCATGACTTTTCCATTCAATTAGTACATACAACAAGATGTCTACAAAAGATAACTCACCCCACCCAAAACTTGTTCAACCAAAACTATACTTTATTACGCCAACAACAACCAACATTTTCTCTCATTACCAACCACTCCAAAGCTAATTTCTCAACACAACCTTTTTACATGGCCATAAAAGGAACTGTAGGAAGTGGAAAATCCTATCTAATTAGTTTCATAAGAAATGCACTACAAAATTGCTACTCAGGAAGATGAAAACCACTCCTTGTTCTTGCTCCAAAAGGCATCAATGCATTAAATATACAAGCATCAACCATACATGTAGCCCTAAAAAATTCTAATTAGAGAAATGAAACCTTTACAGGGACAAACCTTGAGAACATTCCAAGAAGACAAGAAAAATATACAATATATTCTCATCTATGAGATGACCTTCATAGGGCTAAAAATTCTATTAAAAATTGATACATGGCTACATGAAGCGATACCCAAACAACAACACATTAGCTTTGGTGGCATGTCTATGATTCTAATAGGGTACCTAGCCCAACATCCACTGATTATGGACAAACCTATCTATGCATCACACACAGATGCAATTGATATATTGTACAAATTTAATATAGTTGTAACATTGCAAAATATATTTAGACAGGAAGGTGATGATCCAATTAAAATATAATTCCGTCAAATACTAAAAAACAAGCATAATGCAGAACCAATGGCACACGATTGGGAGTTGTTGATGACTCACACAAACAAGCAACTAACAATTATTGAGAAGGAAAATTTTGACCATGAAATATGTATTTGTTCGCTACAAATGAACTTGTAGGCTTCCACAACAAAAAATTCTCAAACAACTTAATTTACCTATTGCACTTTGTTTTGCGCTAAATATAAAATGTAAGTTTGTGCAAGCTGTTGACAATAACCAACTTCCCAAAGAGATCTTATTATGTACACTTCAATGTGTCATTCTTACAACAAAACTATGGATTGAAGATGGGCTTGTCAATGGATCTCTTGTCCAGGTAAAAGATATTGTGTATCCCATAGTGTCTAAGCCTCTATAATTACCAGCATATGTTATAGTTTCATTTGATAGTTATAATGGTCTACCTTGGGATGAAGGGAACCAAACAACTATTCCAATAGAACCCTATGGGCCATCACTATACAGAGATCACAAGGCCTTACCCTAGATAGAGCCACAATTGATATAGGTAGAACTGAAAGACAAGGCCTTACCTTGAGAACAATCTCAAGAGTAAAATACCTTCAAGTGCTTTGCATAGAAATCCCCTTATCATTTGAAAGATTTTGCAAAATGCAAAAGAATCCATAAAACATTATTAGAAAGAAACAAGAATCTCTTCTACACTTGATCTCACACAAATCCTAGGTATGTGAATCTATTTGTACACTAACTTTTCAACTACTACAATTCATAATACTCCATCTCTACATTTATTGTAATCTATTTTGGCTATCAAGTATTCCATTCGTCTCTTCTATAGGTTGACACTTGTTGATCATGAAGATGATACAAAGAAGAATTAGTTAATCTTCCATAATGCCAATGTATGTGAAGTTTCCTATTCAGCCACTATGTTATTACTACAATTTATATTTTTCCCATATGTTAATCAAATCTTTCTTTCCTTACCAATTATTCAATTTTCCCTCTTCTACAGGTTGCCACTTCCTAATCATGAAGAGGATACAAAGAAGAATTATATTCACATACACAACTATTTTTCTTGTCTTTTTTGCATTCCAATGCCAAGGTTTCCTTTTGGTGACAATTGCAAAATAAAATACTTCACTACTATAATTGTATTTCTTCCATAAATGTAACTACTATGTAGATGAGCCACTTCTATAATGCAATATTTTTGTGCACGTCACTTTTATATGCTTCCTTCCATTATATAAAACTATATTCATGCTTTTAAATCAAGAACCTTTTAGTGTACCCCTTACACCTCCTTTGGGTGCATGTGCCAGTTAGCTGATAGGCTTCCCCTTTGGGGTTTCCTGAAATCAGAAATTATCTCATGTAGAGAAACAACAGTCGCTAAACCATTTTTCGATCATGGGTTGGGTTGACCTGTTGGTTATCGTAATCAAATCTTAAAACTGCAAGGATCGTATCCAATCAAAAATTCTTAAATCACATCATTTGTTTCTCCTACACACATTATTTCTACTAGTTTTCTTACTCGTACATGTTATTTTTTTCTTGTTCGAGAAGACTGTTGTAGGTTTCTTAAACCACAAAATGAGGAACTAACTTTTTGTTCATCGGTTCTATTCAAGCTTATTAAATGTTGCAGTAGAGAATGTGGACATCTAGAAGATAGAAGTGAGGTAGAGCACACATCATATCATAGATTGAGGTAGCGCGAAGAAGAGGGCATAGAGCGGAGCTACTATGTAAAATGAGAATTAAATTGGGGTCCATGGAAGGCCTGTTGGGCACTAATTGAGGCTAGAGGATTTTTTGACCATCTCGGTAATCCATGATAAGTGTATTTGTATTTTTTGTTTACCAGTCAAATTATTGTGGGCATTGACATCTGATACTACTTCCTCTTTTTATTTGGTGATTTTCAGAGCTTTTATGCCTGAATCTTTCTACCCTGGTAAATACATTTAACATTTTTGTGTGAAATTTGGACCTTTGAACTTCAAGGCCAGAGCTTAATAAATAGGATGATTTTGTTTATTCTGTTACACATCCTAACAATAGGAATTTCCCCTGACTTTGTTTGTGCCCAGCAGCCCCTCCAACTCCATGTATATAAATTGCAGAGTATGGGCTCCTTAAAACATAGATTAGATTGAATTCTTTCTTCAATGGATGGCATAGGGAAGAGCGTATACTGTTGGGTCTTCTTCACAAGTGTAAAATCTTGAATGATTCTTTCCAGTAACTAAAACCTTCACAATATACATACAAACATGGTAAATTTCTTTTATCGAGAAGATAAAAGAGATTGTTTACGATTTACATTCATTGTTGGCTATAATTTGATTAGTGTCAATAACTATTTGAAATGAGATATTTTAAGCTACTTTTACACATCTGTGACACATCAATTCCCTGTCAATTTCATACTAAAAATAAGGGAGTTGCATTACTCCACGTATGTCGGTATTCATAAGATTGCTACTTCTTTGGCCTAACCTTTGATCTTCTTTTATGTTCTCTATTCCGTTATTAGTTTGACACTTCTAATTGCTTCTATTTTTCGATCAGGGTCATCCATTCTGTATCATTTTTTGTTTTGTTTAAGGGTTATGAAAACTCACACACGATTTAGAAAGAAATCATATATGAAAAAAATAATCTGAAGAGTGAGAAGAGAAAAGAGATGTTCTAGTCTCCTCCAAAAGTTTAAAATTTGATAATAAAAGATTCTTAAAAATATTGAGTTTTCTAAACACAAAAATGTAAAGAGAGAAATTTTTTAAACCTACTTAAATCACAACCATAATATACATCTTATTCTATTTTCCTTTTCTTTGCACAGATTACTAATATGACTAGATCAAAGAAAAGAAGTGAAAATTAGGTCAAACGCGGCACCCTTTATTGTCTTTTCTTGGGTGGCTTATTTTCTTTTTAGTACATGTTTTTAATTTAGTTGGCTTCTTTTCTGCATCATTTTATTCTAAAATGGACAGTATTGAAAACTTCATGGTGGAAGCTCATCACACAATTTTGATATATACAATATGGAAATATTTGAATCATATTTTTGGGTTTCATTTCAATATTAATACATTTGGGTTTCATTTTAGTATGAATACACAGGTTAGAGATATTTCCCCTACATTTGGAGATCTATTTAGAAAATTTTAGGTCATCAATATTTCGAGTAAATTTGACGTAAACCTTATTTTCTCCAAAATTTCACGGAAAGACTAATAATTACATTCAATATTTTCTTACTTCATTCAATTTCATGAATTTATTAATATCCATATCATTAGGGATATTAACGATTTTTTGTAAAATATTACTGCATTCATCTTTCATCTCAAGTTCATTCCTAGTTGTGAGTATACACAAATTATAACCACTTGGATCATTTAGCTCAAGTTTAGCCCTACATTTGATCTTGTAGCTCAAATTTACCTTTGCATTGGATCTTTTAGCTCAATTTTTTTCCTACATTTGATTTTTTAGTTCATGTTTTCCTCAGAAGTTATACAAAAAAAATTAACTGCAATGAATTGTGTGTTCAATTTATACATACATTTCATGTTTCTATGTTAAAGGCTTGTAATAGTTGTTATGTCTGGTGATTTGTTTTACACTGGCCACTCTGATACAAGTTGTAAGGGGCACGATTTTTTAATAGTTTCCGTGTTTGTAGTTTTCATATTGATTATGACTACGATATATGCAAAGAATGGTTTACATTATTATATTCTGATTGGTTTTTGATTTTCTTAATTTTACATATACACATGAGCATGTCTAATTTTTCTTTTATTCATCTAAAGATGTTGCATTGGTTTAGGTTTTTATTTTTTGGTTTACTCAAGACTTCACCCACAATAGCTATCAAATATTATAGATTTAAGGATGGCCTTCTTAACGGTCCATTATTTTTATTAGCACTTACCAAATATTATTCTATGTGATTTCATATATATGGTTAGACAATGATTGAATGTTACAGTTTGAATGTAACCACTTGGATATGTAAATGGACGATAAGAAACATTTGACTTCATCGACATATAAACTAAATGGGTCTCTACATAAAAATTACTCTAAAGAAAATTACATTGCCTATATTTTATTTTAACCATTTAGTTCTATATTTCCCTTAATAATCTAGGAATATTTTTGAGTGAACCTTCTCTAGAGAACTGATGTTCTTTCCTTATGTACAGGCATGTATCAAACAATGGTATATAAGTCACTTTTTCAAAAATTGGTACTCGTTTTATGATTATATGAACTGCTTGCACCTATTAATGTATGTAGTCCTTTAAAACAAATTTACTTCTTGGAAAAAAAGTGTTGGATTTTTAAGGTGTCATAAAATAAACTTCATAGATTATCACTGAATACTCAAAATACAAAACATTATATCTTCTCACAAAATAATATTATCGAGATGTATGGTTGTAGGTATAAAATTAGCATGAATGTTAGTATTTAGTTTAAAATGGTTCTTGTTATCAAATGTTAAATTTATTCACTAGTATATTGGTAAATTATTATCAACTGAGGTTTTTGATTGTAAGTTTTTGGTTTCGATCATGGATCATAGAGTGTGATATGAAACGTTCATCCAAAAAATAAACACAATCTAAATCATAAATATTGAAAATAATTACTATTAATAGATTTTATTTATTTTGTTATTTTTTTTATTGATATTATTAGAATAAAATATTTAGCAATAGCATTTCATAAGATTTGAACCTTAATGTAAAGAAGAAAATAACAAAACATTTAAAATTTCAACCTTAATATGAAAATAATAATTATTTATTATTTTATAACATTAGTTGGTTCGATCTTTGCTGGAATAGCCAGATCCATTGGAGAGCTTCTTTCGATTGACCCAGTGACGATGGATAAGAAGTGTCTCACCTATGCAAGAGTCTATATAGGGGTGGAAGAGGGGAAAGATATGCTAGAGGTCATAGAGATTCACTTTAAATTAGGCAAAAAGGTTACAGAAACTTGAATATGAAAGTGTGTCATTTGCTTGCTTTCATTGCAAGAAGAGAAGTTCAGCACACATGGGGTTCCTTATCCATAGCCCAGATCTTCCATAGTTTTATCCACTTGTAAGGGTTATAAAATTATGGTACATTATGAAATAGGTTTAGCCTCCTAATGGTACATGATTGCCAAGCGATGGGTAGAGAGGGTAGAGCAAGAGAAATTTCAAAGTTGGAAGCAGGCAGGAAACTAGATTTTTAGGCGTCAGGTGTTGCTACGGGAGCTCATGCTGGTGGACCTCTGGTGGACCAAGAAAAGGAAGACACAACAAACAAGGATGGAGTCCCATATGATAGACATAAGGATCTAGGTAAAGAGGAGGGGGGACAAAGGGGAATTCCTTTGCGCAGTTAGAGGCTCAACCTTGTGACAAGGAAGATTATGCCTGGCACCATCCTTGATCAACTTTATTCTAGATCAAACCCAAAATAAATTCTCTTTTCCTAGTTATAAAGACCTATGTGATAAGGAAAAGTGAAAGTATGTCATTTTTTACCGGATGAACTGATCGACAGTAATATTGCTACCATGTCTGTTACTTTGATGGGCAAATTCGTTGGGTTTAGGCCAAATATTCACATAGTCAAATATTTTGCCAAGAAAAAATGGAACCTAAAGGGATAGGTTTAAATAAAAGCTATGGAAAAGGATTTTTTATTTTTTGAGTTTCCTTGCCAGGAAGACTATGCCAAGATTCTTTGTGCTAGAGTGTGGGCTATTGGTAAATCCTCTCTGGCATTGCATAAGTGGACTCCCAATCTAAATCTAAATGATACCTTTTATATACAAGCCTTGTTTTGGGTTAGGCTCCCTAAGCTCACTCTAGAGATTTGTTTTGAAGATGTCTTTGCTGGAATAGCGAGATCCTTTGGAGAGCTTCTTTCAATTGACCCAATGACAATGGACAAGAGGCGCCTCACCTATGCAAGAGTCTGTATAGGGGTGGAAGAGGGAAAAGATATGCCAGAGGTCATAGAGATTCATGATAAATTAGGAAAAATGTTACAAAAACTGGAATATGAAAGCATGCCTTTTGCTTGCTTTCATTGCAAGAAAGTAGGGCATATGATCAAAAAGTACCCAGAACAAGCTAAGGAAAAATCCTGGAAGTCTCTAAAGTCAGGAGGAAAAACAAATGACCAGGTTACTAAAGCCCCTACTTTGGAGAAACCCCAAGCGGGTGTGTAAGGTACCCAAGTGTGGAAGAAAAAGGACCCTTCCATTGCTCTCCCTATTTTGAGTAAACAAGTGGAAACAAAAGAAACCATCAAAGAGGAAATGGAGGAACCTAAATAGAGATTTGTTCTTATCTTAGAGTGTATGCAGATGTTGCCATTTGAGGAGGCTGAACCTATTTTGCAAGGTACCATAATTTTCAAAACCTTAGAATTGGATAAAATCATGGAAAATATGGGCTGTGGAGAAGGGACCCCATGTGTGTTGAACATCTCTTCTTTGGCCCTAAGATTCCCTGAACCTTCTTGAGAGATTGGGGTTTTTTTTCCTATTCAAAACAATCCAGAGGATGGAAGCAATGTCCCTTTTTCGATCTAGACCATTCGGAGCAAGTAATCAATATGGAAGCACTGATAAAATTAGTCACTCCAAGGCAATTCAAAAGAATGGAAGAAATTTTTGCCAAACATAAGGAAGGGACAGTGGGTGAATGGACTGCAGTTAGGAAGAAAAAGAGCAGGAGGGACCCCTCCCCAGTTTTCCCAGTAGCAACCAGGAGTAAGAAAAAAGTAGATCTGGGTGTTAAAATGAAAAAATCTAGGGAGGAAATAATCAAGCCAGATCCGACAAGAAGAAGCCTGCAAGAACATAGCGGATGGAACCCAAAAGACCATCCAGGCAGCCTGCACTTCTAGTTATAAATGAAGCTAATATCTTGGAATATTCATGGTCTTAATGGGCCACATAAGAAAGATGTAATTTGAAATATGATAAGGGATCACAGACCTGATATCATGCTAATCCAAGAAACTTAGATGAAAAAGGAAAAACTTGAAGGCATTAGGTTTTGTAATACTATGGATAGGGTTGCTACGAGTTTGGAAGGTGCCTCCAAAGGTTTGATGACTTTGTGGAACTCTTCTCTCATCATGGTAGAAATCATTCATGAAGAAGGTAGTGTGTTGCTTTTGAATTTCACTAACATAAAGGATAATGAAAGTTGGTATATCATGAACATCTATGCTCCTAATTCTAAAAAAGGGAGAAGATCTTACTAGGACAAACTTAAAGGCATAATTTCCATATTAGATATTTTAAAAGGTATTATAATGGGGGATTTTAACACCCTTCTCAAAGAAGGGGAGAAACAGGGAGGGATTATTCCTAGTCTAGAAAGCAGGCAAGATCTCATGAACCTTATCAATTATCATGCCCTCTTTTATGTGGATCTACAAGGGGAAAACTTCACCTAGAGTAACAGGAGAACTAGGAAAGAGTGCATCCAAGTTAGGGTGGATAGGGCTTTGATTATGGTTGATTGGCTGAACTCTCATAATAGCAAATTTTCAGCTCTGGTGAGGATTGGGTCGGATCATTTTCCTCTGTCTCTTACTCTTGAACTGATTATTAAGCATAGAAATTTCCCTTTCAAATTTGAAAATATGTGGACCACCCATTCTAAAATTAATAAAAAGATCTTGGATAGTGGAATATTGATGTTAGGGGCTCTTCTATGTTCAAGGTAGCTAAAAAACTTAGAAATGTCAAGATTAATATAAAGCTTTGGAATAAGAGTGAATTTGGGGACATTTTTTCCTCCAAAGAGACGGCCATTTCTGACATGTGTCTTATCCAAGAGGAAATCCAGAGAGACAGGTATGATGAGAACAATTTAAATCATGAAAAAATTATTCTCTCAGAGTATCACAATGTGATCAGGAAGGAGGAGATGTACTGGAAGTAGGGATCCAGATCTATATGGTTGAGGGAGGGGGACCAAAATACTTGCTTCTTCAATTTATCCACCATGAAACACCAGGAATCCAACATGATTAGTAGCATAAAAAAGGGGAACCAAATCTTGTAGGATGACAAAGGTATCTCTTGTACTACTGCTGAATTTTTATCCACCCTTCTTTCTAAAGACCTTCATCTCTCTGATCAGGAACATGAGGACCTCTTGAGCAACATTCCCTCTGTCATATCTAATCTTCAAAATAAAGCCTTGAGTGCCATTCCTAATCTTGCAAAATGTTAAAAAAGCCCCAGATTCTCTCCCTAGAGATAAGGCCCTGGCCTAGATGGTTTCCCTATGTTCGTCTTCCACAAGTACTAGGAAATTATTAAATATGATGTGGTCAAAGTTGTGCAGGAATTCTTTGGGTCCAAAAATCTTCTTAAGGAACTCAATAATACCTTCCTGGTTCTTATTCCAAAGGTCTCAGTGGTGGACTCATTGGATCTTTTCAGACCCATTAGCTTATGTAATTATCTCTATAAGATCATATCCAAAGTCATTACTATTAGAATTTTTCATGTGATCCCCTCTACCATTGCTCACCAATAGTAGGGATTTGTTCCTGGAAGATGGATTCTAGATTCCATTATGGTGGTGCATGAAGTGATTCATTATTTAGACGCAGGTAAGAGGGAAGGTTTCCTTCTTAAGCTGGAATTTTCTAAGGCTTATAACAAGGTGGACTAGTCGTTCCTGATGAAAGTGCTGGGAGCTTTTGGTTTTAATAGTAAAAATTTCCAGATCATCCATCAACTCATATCTTCTCCCTCTTTAGTGTTCCTGGTTAATGGGTCTCCTTCTACATTCTTCAAAGCCTCTCGGGGCATGAGACAAGGAGATCCCCTATCTCCTATCATCTTCATAATTTTGGCTGAATGCTTTGGGAGATCGATTTTGGATCATAGGAGTTTAGGGGAGCCAAAAGGCATCAGACTGTCTTTAGGAAATACTATTTTCTTTCTTCAAAAAATTGTCGATGATACCATTTTAGGAGGGGAGGCTTCGGTTAGTGAAACACCTTCTGGAATCCTATACTAGGGCTACAGGGTAATCTATCAACTGGGTTAAGAGCTCTCTCTACTTTATTAACACCCCCAAGGCCAGACAAAGGAGAATGGTAGATATCTTGGTTTTTGGTATTAACACCCTCTCATCTACCTACTTGGGCCTCCTTCTTGGAGCTAAGCCCCCTGAAGCATTCTGGAATAGACTCAATGATAGATTCAATAGAAAATTGGCTGGTTGGAAGGGGATCACTCTTAGTCAAGCGGGAAAAATTTAGTTGGTTATGTCCACTCTTCAAAACCTTCCTACCTATGCCCTAAGCCTCTTCTCAATCCCAACGAAAGTGGAAGAATCTATGGAAAAAATCCAAAGAATATTTCTTTGGTTTGGGGCAGAAGAGCATAAGTGTTTCCCATTGATCACTTGGGACAAAGTTTGCCTCTAGTGGATTGGGTATCAGGAGGATCAGGCCTTTCAACAAGGCATTTTAAGCTAAACAGATTTGGCGTATCTTCCATGGTAAAGGGGAATGGAGAGACTTCTTTGAAGATAAGTAACTATCCAATGATTCTTTGAGTTACTTCTTTGATTGTGATGATATACTGAAAGGTTCATTTATCTGCTATGGCTTTCTCAATACCAAAGTTCTTGCCAAATCTAAAGCTAAATGGAAAATTGGTAATGGTCAAACTATCCATTTCTGGAATGACAATTGGTTACAGTCTAGTCCCCTGAAAGATAATGACCACTCTAACTTATGGAAGGATGATTTTACCTTGAAATTTGGGGACATGGTATGCAATTACATAGTGGGTAATTCTTTGGTGGATCTACCATCTATCTCCCAGGATTTGTCTCCCTTATTCACCGCTCTGAATGCTATTTCTCTTTCCTAGAATAAGGATGCCTTGATTTGGGAAGGATCCACTAAAGGTTCTTTCACGGTGGCCTCTACCTATTCTCAACATCTGCACCATGAAGTCTTGCCTTTTTGGGCTAAAGCCTAGCTACCTGGCCTTATCCGCCAAATTAATGTCTTCTTTTGGCTTTTTCTTCAAAATCGCATCCTGACAATTGATAATATTCTAAAGCGTGGTATCTCGATCCCCAATAGTTGTATTTTGTGTAAGAGACATGCTAAATCTATGGACCACCTATTCATCCATTTCCCCTTTGTTAGTTCTTTTTGGCATTATTTACTATTGGTTTTTGGGTTGCAGTGGTGCTTCCCTTCCTTTGTTAAAGACCTCTTCTCCCACTGCACACTGCCCTTCTAGAATACTACTTTTCACAAAAGTTGGTCTTGGGTTCTTCCTCACCTTTGCTAGGGAATTTGAAAAGAGAGCAATAACCATATATTCAGGGACTATAGTGTTCCTCTCAAAATCATTTATGAGAAGATACATCATGATTTGTTGAAAAATTATGTTTCATGTGGGAATACTAATCCCTTTGCAGGAAAAGACAACTCTGCGGATCCTAAGAAGACCAAAGAAAAAAAATAGAATTATACCTAGAGCTTTCCACCAGAAGGATGGTCTAAATCCAACTTCGACGATGCGGCCAAGGGTAACCTGGGCAAGGCGGGAAGTGGTGGAGTGATTCATAATTTCTTAGACCAAGGCATTGTTGTTGTCATCCTTCCACTTGACACACAAACCAATCACTACATGGAAGCTAATGTGGCCCTTCAAGTTACCAAATTAGCTCATGAGTTGGGGATCAAAATTCTATGGTTAGAAGGTGACTCATGCAATATTATTAACTTTCTAAATAGGCTTCATCCACCTTTGTGGACTATAGCCAACATGATTGATGAGACTCGTAACCTTTTCAATACCTTTGATAAGGTTCATAAATCCCACATTTATAGAGAAGCCAACCAGGTGGCTGACTAGTTTGCCAACATGGTGGTAAAAAGTGACAAGTAGACTCGCTGGCTTTACGGTGGAGACCTCCCATGTGAAGCATTGGATTTCATTGATTATGACAGAATCCTAGGAAATTAATGAGGGATTTATTCATATTAATCATGATAGTTAATGCTTTGTATGGAAACAAATTTCCCATAAATGGAAAGTATGAGACATGCTAGAAAGGAAATGATAACAAGTCAAACCCGCACACTTACTGGGTGCCCAGTTGCATTGGCAAAACTTATCTTTCTAGGAAGAGAAGAAGAACTATTTGGAACAACTCGGAGAGAAAAGGTCTGCTAAGTGGTAACTTTCTATCTACGATTCAGAGCTTTTTTCTTGCAATGGTAGGGGAAAGACGTAGAAGGGAGCCTTCTAAACATTGTTAAAAGTGGAGGAGATGAACCAAGGTTTGCCACTACCTCCAACAAGGCAGCATTTCAACTTTCATTGAAAGGCTTCATGGTGGGAAGCCGTTGGTGACGAAAATGTTCTTGAAATGCTAGAATGAAGGTAGCGTAGTGATTGAGGGAAGAAATTTTATGGTGACCAAGGAGGTCATCTATGCAGCTACTATAATCCCAATTATTGGCAAGAAATTTTACAGAGACTGGAAAATTTCAGACTCTGCAATTGGCGACTTTGTGAAAAATGAGGAAGAGCATAAGCCACTTACCAAAGTCGGGACCTACTATCTTCCTGAAGGGCTGAAAATACTATAAAGATTTGTTCTGAGAGACATCATCTATTACATCATGCTGGGTACCAGGTTTCACAGGATTAGAACCTACCACTTTGTTCTCATGAATCATTTTTTCCATGGAATGCAGGTTTCAATACCCTTTTACTTATATGCTTCAATAAATGAAAATATTAATGAGTTTAGGGATTAGGCTATAAATAAACCTTCTTTGCATGAAGGGATTTTACTTCTTATTTATGAGTTTTTTAAAGCCCAAATTTTAGGGAAGGAGATTGCCCAGAAAGAAGAAATGGAGGCCTCTAGCCCTGACTACATTCCTTTAAAGACTGAAGATAGTGAAGGTCTTCACTGAGAGGAGAAAGATGAGTATGAAACTAAAATTAATAATGTGGGGTCATCCTCTAAAAAGCGTATTGTTAGTCTGCATACTATTAAAAAAGAAACAAATGGTGACCCCTTCCAAAAAATAGACCACCACGATTATATCTTCAGATGAGGATTACAATGAAAATGAGGAAGGTGTGGACATGGAAAGCAAGGAAGAAATTTCCTGTAGAAAAGGTAGGAAGAGAAGGCAGACAATGATGGTAAAATACAAAAACAAAAAGGGCATGAACATGGAGGAGAGTGCTAGCTGGAGAACTCTTGAGGACAAGACCCAAAAAATTTCCCCTGTTTCATGCTACAAGGTGAAGGAGAAGCTCCAAGAGGAGCATCACGAGACAAACCAGAACATTCCCTATCCTTAGTTCTCTCAACTCCAAAACACAGGGAATGATAATCGATAGGATAGTGAGTTCTGATGCTATATGCCTAAACAGGGGAAGATTATGAGATGGTGTAATTTCAATGTCTAAACTGCCAAAATGGGGATTACCAGGGAGGTTTGTAACCCAAAGGTCATTGAAGGTGAGGCTGACCAAATTAAGATAAAGGAAATTATCGATCCAGATATGGTGGTGCTTAGTGACAACACCAGGGAATTTGAGCTGGATCTGCTCAATAACACTTGGATTAGCATGTTGGATAGCTATAGGAAAATTATCTATTAAAAAACATTTATCTAATTTACCTAATTTTACATATTTCAACTAGAGTGTGTATTTGTTCTTTTATCTTCATTTCAAAATTGTGACACTTCCAATTACTCCAATTTTGTTGGTCAAATAATTGAATAAGGGTACTTATCTTTTTCCTCTTTATTTTAACTATTTCTACTAACCTCGATTTAGGCCAGTCCCTCTCATCATGATCTTTTGGATCATATTTGTTATTCCAGACTTATGATGTATTATTTGGGCGTTAATTAAAAAATTTAACCACTTTATTGTATATTCATCACTTTACAACTAATTTCTGCGTTTTGACAGATAATTGTCATTGTTGGTCCTCTACCACCACTGCTTCTATGTTTTCTAGGATTTTTCTTTTATTGCTTGTTATGCCCTTCCTTGGTCTATGAATTTTTTCTTTTATTTCTTCTCATCTATTCTACCAGTTCATCAAGTTTTTCCCAAGATATGGGTTTGGCTCATGTTCAATTAGATTCTAGACCATTTCATCTTCGATGTATAACTTGGATGAATCTTAGAGAGACATCACTAAAATGGATGCTACTGTGTAAAAGATTCTTTTCTACAACTTATCCTTACTTTTATTATGTAAAATTTTAGTTATGCTTTCAAATCAAACACCTATCGGCATACCCCTTACACCTCCTTCCAATGCAAGTGTTAATAAGATAAGATATAAACAAAACACTAAAAACAGAGGGAGCACTTTTTTTTTCTTTTTTTGGAGAGAGATGGCACCCATTAACTTATAACGTGCCATCCTGCAGGATGGTCATGTTGTTTTGCCTCTGGTTCCACAATGTTGCATGCATACCAAATGGTAACAATAAGACATCAGCGGGCTCAAGATACTTATTCTTCCACATGTTTTTCCTTCTTGCGACGGAAAAATCAGCCAGGATGATTTTCATGGGTAGAGACCTTTCTAGAAGGCTAGGTGTTGGTAAAATCAAAGGGCACTGGTCGTTGGTGGAATTAGGTGTTACCCTCACTCAATTTATTTGCGTATACATTTAAGTCCAAAATATTTCTCTACAAATTTCATATGTGCATTTCCTACAGTCGTTGCATACAATGAGATGAGCCGTTTGAATGGACTCTGTCATGGAATATGGTCGTTCTGGTGCAATTTATAGCCACGACGGTCAGATAAAAAAATACAATTTTATTTTCGGAAATATATTTATTAAAAGTTTGAAGATATTATAGGGGACGGGTCTAATCCAGTCTATTTATGCAACTAATAAGATTAGAGGAACTATTTCAAACCCAAAATAATTTGCCTTTCAAGTATTGATGAAGAGACATATACATACATATAAATACAACTAATGCTTTGTTTTCAAAGTTCACTTCTCTCGGTTTTACAGTTGTTGAGGGGGCCTTGAAGTAGCTTTAAACTTTGGATCAATTCCGTATATGTTACTTTTGTTGAGCGCCTCACAGGAGTAGCATCATCCTTTTGGAATTGATGGTCTCCATGTTGGAGAAAGCTTACCTTTGTCAATGTGGCGAAGCGCTTTTTAAAGATACCCAAACAGACTTTGAAGTTCTAACAAAGAATTCAATGGCCGCAATAATACTAATTTCCAGAATCCATCAAGAGATTACAAAATATTATGAAGATACAGACTGCTCAAATAGAATTATCTCAGTAGATTTATCATTAGGATAAATTCCTTCCCAAAAGGAAGTCTGACATACAACTATCAAATAATTTTGTCAGACTGGGCTATTGGCATCTACAAGCTGGCACCTGTTGCCCTGACGGTCCATCTATATTTCCACTGGTGATCGCTCCTTTACCTTTCCCTGAATTTGCACTCGTATGTGATAGTAAGGCTTGCAGAGGCAACAATTAAATAGTATTCTAAACAAAATAATTCAGTGACTTGATTTTCTACATAAAGTAAAATGACATTGTTTAAAGAGGAGAGCAATCGGATTTTAAGTAAAGTAAGTTTAAAAAATCAGTTCAAGTATGATCACAACTGATATAGATGGACAGAGAGTTTTCAATGTTGACAATCGAGAAAAAGAATAAAAAGTTGGTGTTTATGTGAATCGATGATCTCAGCCATGAAACCGATTTAAGTAAAAGTTTAAAAGATCGATTTCTTTTAAAGAAATCATTATTATTAAGGGAAGAATCAGGTCTAAATAAGAATCGATGTTTCTTAAATTTTGAAACCGAAATCAATGGAAGTCTTTATGAAGTAGTTTGGTTCTGTTAAACAAAAAAGTTCAAATCGGTTTCAACCAAAATCGAATTCGGTTTTATTATTTTTGGTTTAAAGTTCTTTTCAGGTGGTATCATCATGGCGTGATGGAACACAGACGGTCTTTGAAATGCATATAGCATTTACTGTAAAGGGGTGACAAAAAGAAAGAGATGATTATGCCAGCAACGAGTTTCAGAATCGGTTCTGAATTTGATTCAGTAATTCTTAAAGAAAAACCGGTTCATCTTTCTATGTTAAAAGAACACTAATCTGCATATCTTATTGAAGAGAAACAGTTTTTACAGTCATGGGATTGCCGAGTACTGAAGATTCAAACAAGTTTTAAATGAGTGAATAAATGATTGCAGACTTGAGTGGCAAATAGAAACGATTGAGAAGATTAAAAGAAAGTCGATTAATCCAGTTCAGAAGAGTGACTGTAAGGTGTTCATATTTCTGATTTGTGTTTTACTGTTGAACATCTCTTCTTCTACCTTGTACTTACAAACAATATCATGGAAAGTTAATTGAAATTGAATTAGATTAATTTTTTGACACTTATGACTGGTATTGGTTGTTGGAAACCAATCTGCATATTTTCTGTGATATAAAGCTGAGTCAGCAGAGAAAAACATTGAGAATTCTTAATGATGCCGTTAATACTCTAATAAACAAGTTATATAGAATATGTTTATGATAGATTTGTTTCTCTTTCGATACATCTGTATATATAGTGACATTGGCAAAATGGATGCGTGAATCAGAACTATTGCCAAGACAGTAAATTGAATCGTTGAACTTTAATATTATCCTGAAGTATGTAATGAGTTATATAATTTAGTTTTTGATCAGTTTGGTTTACTGTTGGTTCTGAAAATTAAAAGTTGAATGGTGATTACAAGATCCAGGCTCATATATTGTTTGTAAGATTTATTGGACAGAAAAGTATCCTGTAGACTTAAATATGACAGGAAGTGAGTTGTGATGATAAAATTGGAAATGTTTAATCAGATTTTAGTGTAGTGATCTTTTACTGATCAAAGTTGTAATGATTAAATACAGATCTTTGTTGTAAGCTGATGAATATTTGTGTAACTGTTTTGATTATTTGATTCAGACATTGCAAATGTGATCACTGGGCATCGAGAGAATTGAGTTTATGTACAGATTTTGTTGTTTATTGTTGTTGAAAATTTTGCTAAGGAACTTGGGTTGTTACAAGAACTTCAAAGACAACATGTGCAAGAGGTTTTGATGTCATTGTTCTAACCTTGAAGATGCATGTTTGAATATTCATGTTATGAACAAATGTTTGACAGGGTTGTGAATATATACTTGAATATCTGATTTATGAATTAATGGTGCATATTTGTGCTTTGGCATGTTTGAGTTTGAACACATTGAAAATTCAATGTTAAGGAAACGAAAGGCATTGTCTTGAATATTATTCTTGGTAAGAACAAATTGTGAAAAGGAAAGTATTGTAACAGATATAAAGATTTGTGTGATTGTAATTTCTATCAAGTAGAATGTATGGAAACATAGTAATCTTCTGAATATTATTTTTCTCAAGTGTAAGGGAAGTGGGTACTTCTAGTTATTGGGAAGTGGGTGTTTTTGGCTATTGTGAAGTGGGTGCTTCATGAGATAGGGATGGGTGTTTCTTGGAGTTGTAGTTCATAAATGTATGAGGCTTCCTTGAGTTCTAGCTCTGAAATTGATTTCCTCATAAGCATAATAAAAGGATTTTAAAAAGTGATTTTTGACCCTGAGGAGTTTTTCACTATAAACAAGGTGTCTAGGATTCAATTGTGCATATTTGTCTTATTGTTGATTGTATCTTTAATTTAAAGCACATAAATTTATTGATGATAAAAGTAATCAATTTATATACATCATTGATTTAAAGTTAAAAGTTGAAAATTTTTGTAGATTCAGTGATCCTGGTATTCCAACACAATTAAATAGTATTCTAAACAAAATAATTCGAAGGGATTGTGGGGTAATGACTACTGCTTTTCTTCTTCAACCATGGTATTCCTTAATATTTGAACACAATTTTGAATGCACGCATAGCCACTTTTCCTATGAACTTAACTATTTGTTCGCCATTATGAAAGGCTGAACATTTCAGCAATTTTTTATCCATAAATTCACAGATCACAACCATAATAAAAATTCTTCAATACAACAACCTTCAGGCACTGCTTACCTATCTGGTCATATATTATGTGTGTAATTTTGTTTTGTAAAACGTACAATTTTGTTATTGCAGAACGAATTTGGTAGCATAACGTTTGATTGAACAATCTATTATTTCGAATGGATAGTATTGTCTTCATATTGTATTTCACAACCTCAAGTTTCAATCGGTTCCAGCTGCAATGTCTTTGTCCTCGGGACTATGAAGGATTTCAAGGTTTTTAAATTTTCCAATAATTTAAAATATTATGGAAGGTTTGAAATCAGCAAGGAAGATATTCGGAGGAGGAATTATTGTGGTTATATAAGGCTCTTGTGCAATTTAATGTCTAAATGTTCATCACATTACACTTTGATTACTTCTCTTTTCATAAGGGTAAAGAGTCAAAATAAATTAGAAATGTTATGAATTGTGAGCGTAGATTAATGGCATTAAAATCCCTTTTCTCCATCGATAAATATTTATTTGTATCTATTGTGAAAGTATTGTTAGTGCCATACTATGAATTTTTCAATCTTTTGAAATCAAGCTTTTCACAGTATTTTCAATTGAGTTTGACGCGTCAAATTGCCAGTAGGTTAAATAAGAATCTACACCGTCCACTTGACAGGTTCTCGCATTTTCGTTGGAAGTAGAAGCCTGGTCGAGTTTGTTTGGGATGCATTGCCAGCCCTTCCAAGTGTTCTTTAGTATAATTGGAATGGGAATGAATAGTCAAAGTGAGATGTACATTGTCGCACGATATCCATATTTGTTTTCTATGCTTGCCACTTTGAACGTATGTGTTTGATACAAGATGTATGTGTGAGCTTGTCTTTGTTGCTTGTATCATCCAGGAAGGCAGAAGTTGTTGATTGCGGCGGGCTTCATTTATAGCAGCTTCTGCCCAAAGCAGGGCCTAATTTTAGAAATTCAGCAGAATTCTTATCTTAGTCACCTGTAATGTGAAGCCATTCTTATATTTTATTGCAAGTAGGACAGTTTTGTATCTGGAAATAAGCCCAAATAAGGTTCTTCCAAAGCTTTGGGAACAGAGCACAGCCATAGGAATTACATATCAATCTTTGAAGTTGAAATATAATTCTCGTGTTTTCGTACATAGCAGACGTCAAGCTATGCTTGAGTTGCGAAAAGCATACGCAATTGTGATGCATTCCTTAGAGTCCACCTTGGTAGTCATTGTGTTTTGCCAAGAAGCTGGAGGACTTTTTCTTTGTTGTTGCATAGAGGTGAAGGTCTTTGTGTTTTAAAAAATGTTTCATCTTCCTGTGCGTATGGTAAAGGGAAGGTGCTATAAATTGATAAATTCAAAGCCGTAAGAAGCATTTTTTGTGAAGGGATATGGCACGTCAGGCCGCAACTTTTCTGGTTTTTTCACTGCCAGTGGTGATTAGAACGTTATGATAGGTCATGCGTGATGGAATGAGAGTTTAAATGGTGCAACTAACTTTGGTCACGCAATCCATTTACTGTTTCCCATTCCTTTGACTGTTTATGGTTTATGGTTTAATACAATCATCATTTCTTGATGGATTGAACCCTCGTGAGGAGTTTATATACTCTCGCTTCTTCAGCGCAGGACTTTTGGGGCATAAAATGGGAATAAAGAAAACCCTAATCTTCTACATGGGCTGTGCTCAAAGCGAATTAGGAACAGGTTGGGTAATGCATGAATATTCTCCTGAGAAAATGAAATACATAAGCGTAGCTGACTTGCACGATACTTTGGTCTTATAACGCATTGGAACAGAGTGTAAGAATTGTGAACAAAATTGAGTACAATTAAAGTATTATACTGTCCTCTTTAAGGAATTTTCCTTTTTTGAAACTGTGCCGTTATTTGACTATGTCCAAAACTAGTCCAAAAAAAATCTTTAAAACAAATGTATGTAGAGGATGAGAAATCTAAACATAATGTGAAATGTTTAGGATTTGCAAAATGCTAAGTTTGGCAGGGAGTGAGTGAGCATATCAAATGGTAATGCTGTCGAGAAGATGCAAGTGCCTCGAGATTTTAAATGCGTGACAAATACACATGTAGAAGGGAGTCTTCATTGCCAAAAGATGGGTTTTAAGCATGGCGTCACCATTTTTACCTACTGAGGTAAGTGGAGCAGTAAGTTTGTCTTTTCACGGGAATGAAGACCAAAGCATGGGAAGAGGACAAAATATTAAGTTGCGGGTGAAAGCAGATCAAAGGCAAAAGGAATAATGTCAGGATGTTACTGTATCTAGATCACGGAAAGAGAAGAGAGTCAATCGTCAACTTCAGATTAAATCTTAGGGCCTGTACTTCTCATTAAAAGGCAAATGTTTTATTTACAGATTAGAGGTCACTCTAGGTTCTAGAGACCTATAATTTCTTCTTCAAAGTAGCTTTTAGGTTTTCGTAGTTCTTATAAATTTAGATTTAAATGTTGTAATTTGTTTACTCATAATGGCAAGCAGATCAAATTTGTAGTTTAGGATGAAGTATGCCATATTGCCATTGTCTCTGTTATGTGTAATATAGTCATTTTTTAATCAAGACAATCAATGATTGTTAGAGATTTTTATTATACATTTATTGTGATTGATGTTTATTTGATAGCTTTTATTAGAGGAATAAATTAAATTTGTTGTTTAGTTAAACATACAAAATATTTTTTTGATGAAGGGATTTGAAAATAGATTGACAATGTGTTGTTAAATGGTTGCACTACTAGAAGGCAGTAGTGTTTTGTAAGTCATTGAATAAGCATTTATGTTGTTATCAAGGGATTAATCCATATTGACTTTGTTATGGACAAGGCATCGGCCTAGTGCATTTATTTTAAGCAAAATGTGGAATGAATCATCATTGATAAAGTTGATGAACCTTTCCCTTTCATGTTTAATTTATGTATAGTTTCTTGTACCTTCACGAGATGCTTGGGAATGAGTTAATTGTAACTCTTTTTTTATGTTTATGATGAATATATCATATTTTATTTAATTCTTAGCATTATTCAAATCAAATGGAATGTGAAACACCTATTGGGCATACACCTGATAATCATCTACTTTTCGTAGGTATATAGTTAGTTATTTGGTAATAAATTATATCCTAATATAAGAATCATAAGTATGAACAACATCTTGAGTTATCCGGAGTTGAAGTGCAAAAATCCATGTAAAGCCTTCTTTGTTGGACTTTATTTTCTTCATTTTCATTATAGTGCACATTCTTTGTTGACCCCATGGTTTAGGCTTTCTGTTCCTCCTTAGGATTGAGGGTTGAACAAAAAAGAATGAAGAGTGTCAAAAAAATGTTGCACATTATATAATATGGAAATCAACTGAAGGAGAAATGATTTCTCCTCACAATTTTTTCTCTTCTTGGATGAACTGTTGTACAATCTATGTTATTATTTCCATAATGATTGTAATTAAAATATAGTAATTAGAGGAAGATTGATTATACCTTGTAATATATACTAATACATGTAGTTTTTGTCTTGTAGATCTTGATCTCTATCTCTTAACATCGATGAAACCTTATTCCTTTTTTTCATAGGCTTATTTCTTTGAGTGACTGAGACCTTTTCTTCTTCAATAACACAATTTATAGAGTTCTAAGGAGTAACAATTTCAACAAAACTACATGCAGAGACATTTCTAGCAGAGATGTCACTAGAATTTGTCTTTATTAACATACCAATTATCATGAGCATTACTCATAATATTTCTAGCAAGATTTTTTGCAAAATTATAAATTGTAGAATCCTTACCATCAGAGTTGTCTTCCCTCTTGACAGTACCTCTTTCATGCATCTCAAACTCCATATATTTGTTCATATTATCAGTCATGAAATGTAGGCACCTATTACCCATAGTCCATTTGTATTCTTTAACATTCTAAGTAGTTGGAGTTATCTCATATCCTTGAGTAGTTGATTTCATTCTTGACCAGACTATTATGAGAAACATTAATCAATATTTGCTTCACCTCTTCAGGGATTGTCACCTTCTTTTCTCTTCTCCTCCATCTACAGTATGCTCTTCTTCTTGTCTTGGTACTGGTATCAATGAAAACCATGTTGTATCTTCTTCCTTGATCACCCTAAGGAGTTCCTTTCCCTCTACAATCATAATCTTGGCTTCCTTATCTCTTTATTCTTCACTATTATCAGGTAGGGGTATTAATTCAATCACCTTTCCATCTTTGGTGATGCAGTAAGTATTCTTTTGTCCATCATGATGAGTGTTCACGTCATATTGCCACGACCTTCTAGAAAGAAGATGGTAGGCATCCATTTCAACAATATCAAAAAGAATTTTATCTTTAGCAATATTCAAATCAAATGGAAGGTGAAACACCTTTTAGGCATACACCTGATAACCATATACTTTTTGTATGTCTATATTTAGTTATTTGGTAAAAAATTCCATCTTATTTTCAGACTCATAGGTATGAACAACATCTTGAGTTGTGCGGAGCTTGAAGTGCAAAAGATTGTGTAAAGCCTTCTTTGTTGGACTTTATTTTCTTCATTTTGATTATAGTGCAAGTTCTATTTTGACAGCATGGTTTAGGCATTGTGTTCCTCCCTAGGATTGAGGATTGCACAAAAAAGAACAAAGAGTCTCCAAAGATGTTTCACATTATATAATATTGAAATCAAGTGAAGGAGAAAATATTTCTCCTCACAATTTTTTCTCTTCTTGGATGAAATGTTCTAAAATCTATGTTTTTGTTTCCATAATGATTGTAATTAAAATATAGTGATTAGAGGAAGATTGATTATACATTGTATTATATACTAATACGTGTAGATTTTGTCTTGTAGATCTATTTCTCTATCTCTTACAATGGATGAAACCTTATTCCTCTTTTTCATAGACTTATTCCCTTGAGTGACTAAGACCTTTTCTTTTTAGAAAATACAATTAGTAGAGTTCTCAAGAGTAACCTTTTCAAAAATACTACTTGTAGAGACATTTCTAGTAGAGATGTCAAGTTAGAATTTATCTTCTTAACATAACAATTATCATGAGCATTACTCATAATATTTCTAACAATATTTTTTAACAAAAATATAAATTGTAGAATCCTTACCTTCAGAGTTGTCTTCCCTCTTGACAGTACCACTTTTATGCATCTCAAATTCCATAGATTCTTTTCATATTATCATTCATAAAATGTAGGAACCTACTACCCGTAGTCCATTTGTATTGTTTGACATTCCAAGTAGTTGGAATTATCTCATATCCCAAAGTAGTTGAGATTTCATTCTTGACCACACTATTATGGGAAACATTAGTCAATATTTCCTTCACCACATTAAGGATTATCACCTTCTTTTTCTCTACTCCTCCATCTATGGTATGATCATCTTCTTGTCTTGGTACTGGTATCAATGAAAAAAATGGTGTATCTTCTTCCGGGATCAGCCTAAGGAGGTCCTTTCCCTCTACAATCATAATCTTGGCTTCTTTCTCTCTTTATTCTTCACTATTATCAATTAGGGGTATTAATTCATTCACATTTCCATCTTTGGTGATGGAGTAAGTATTCTTTTTTCCATCATGATGAGCCTTGAGGTCATATTACCATGGGCTTCAAAAAAGAAGATGGTAAGAATCCATTTCAACAATACCAAAAAGAATTTTATCTTTGTATGCATCTATCTGAAACTCAACCCAAGATTGTTCCTCCACCAAGGTTTTATTTCCTTTAGTAAGCCAAGAAACTTTGTATTGGAATGGATGGGAAATTCTTCTCAACTTCAATTTTTATACCATATTTAATGATACCAAATTTTTAGTTGAACCAAAATCTATTATAATCTTACATACCTCTCCTCCATCTTTGCATGTGCTCTATAAGAGTGTCTTCCTTTGTGGTGGTTCAGTGTTGCTTGGTACCTTTAACAATATTCTCCTCATCATCAAGGCTTCTCCTCCCTCCAGAATCTAATAAGAGTTAGGAAAATTAACACTCTGATAATTAGTGTCTCAAGAACCAAATGTTTTCTCCTCTCTTCCAGGGAGCTCGATCCTCATTTCTCTAGACACTTGCTTGTAGCATGACCTATTTGGTTGCAGTTATAGCATCTGAAAGGTTCTGAACTCCTTTGTCCAAATCTCCCTCTAGAATTAGGCCTTCTTCCTCTAAATTTGCCTCTTGATCTTCCTTCTCCATGTGAAATTTCTTGATTGGAATATCTCTATGGTCTAGTCTAGGATGATGTCCTCTTCCCTGAGTATTAGCTCTACCTCTGAAGTTTTTCCCTTGACCTCTACTATTCTGATCTTGTCTCCTTTTAATTTTCCCTTCCACCTTTAATGCTAGTTGAAAACATTTATGCACTGTATCAGGGCTCAACAGGTTCAATTCATCATTTATGTTCATTCTAAGACTATTCAAGTACATGGCCACTTTCTCACTTTCACTTTCACTTTGCCTAGATCTCCGATCGAGTTTTTGAAATTTCTCTGTATATGTGTTTAAATCCATCTCTTTATGCATCAAATTCTACCTCCTTTTATGAATTTACACTATAGAGTCCTCAAGAAAATAGGTCTCTTTAACCTTTGAAACCATTCTACTCCAAGTAGATATCACATTCTTTCCTTCCTTCACTCTTTCATCTTGCACAAAATTTCTCTAGGGAAGGGCTGCACTATTGAACTTAGATTTGGCTATCTATACCTTTTGGCTCTCAGTAACCTATTCACATTAAAAGTAGTTTTTTAAGGACTCTATCGAGTCCATGACACCACTAGCATCCAATTTCCTCCAAAAAATAGGAATATATGATTTACTATCTCTGGCTCTCTCTCCCATAGACTTGAGGGCCTTAGAAAGTACATTTTATCTATAGGAATGTCCTCATCCTGACTAGGGGACTCCTCCTCCAACTTCTTTGAGCAATCATGTTCTTCATTTTCTTGAATCCTTTTTTCAAGTTCTACATTTTTCATTTTAGGAGGTATTATGTTTACCTCTCTCTGTCTTTGAATCTTTTGCTAACATATACTTAACTCATTTTTCCAAAGGATTCTCCTATGAACTGATACCAATATGATGCAGAGCTAAATTATAAACTAGGTGGTTTTCTTCCCACACCCATTCTACTAAGGCCAATCGATGTTGAACTATTTGTTTAAAGGTGACTTAAGACTCATTCATGATGTTCCTAACCTCACACACTTTTTGTGAGACAAGATTCATACCAATGCTTTGTTGCATATATGAAATCTCCAATGTCTTAACACAACCAATCACATAGAGATGTTGATTAGTTCTTGCATGCAATTTCAGAAAATAGGTTTCCCATGCAGGGAACTTTATTGCGCACTGTCTCTACTTGCATTTCCCCAATGGTCATGGTGCCCGAATAACAAAAACTCAAGGTAGAGACATGTCTAGGCCACTCAGGTGGTTTCAACCAGACACTAACAATTGTTTGATACCCTACAACTACTCTACAACTCAAAATAACTTAAATGAATTATATAGTATTGGATAGAATTAAAAATCCATTTACATATATGAAATACAAAGTAAAAAATGAGTAGGAAAAACCAGAATTTCGTATTGTGTTTTACCAATTTTCTTATATTTCATGAGACCATCTATTCCACACTATTCTCACTTGTTATAGATATTGTAAACTCTCTCATCCTGTAACATTTCCCCTGGTATGTCCATAGACTTCTTTGGAAAGCCCATGTAGGATTCCAAATGTTGGCAACCATTACAAAAGATGAATAAACATATCAGTGTAGGTTAACCCAAAGACATCATCTCTTCATCAGCCAAACAACATTCCAATTACCCTTACTCCCAATTGCTTCATTTGGCATCAGGTTAGCACATTTGCAGTCATGCAGATCCCCAGTCACTTCATTAGAGTAACACACACTGATCACTGGGAAAGCATGTTCTATTGGGGTAGCTCATTTTCAAATGTTTTGATCTTTGATCACCTCATCAAGGTAACATACACTGATCATCAGGATAGTATGTTCCATTGGGGTAGAAAATTTTGAGAACTGCCAATCCCCAATCACTTCATTGGAGTAATATCCACTAATTATTAGGATAACATGTTCCATCGGGGTAGAACATTTGGAGACTTGCCGATCCCCAATCACTGCATCAGAGTAAGTTATGTCAGTAGTGCAAATTTTACAATTGTGTTCTTAATTCATCTACGCCTTTTCAGATCTTAACCAACTTGTTCATTTTCATTCTAAAATTCCCTAAGGACTCAAAAAAATAAAATCTACCCTATCATGGACCTCTTTTGATGAATTGGACTATGAGGGCTTATGTGTGTTTCTCATGTCAATGGCATTACAAAATTGGGTCCTTATTACACACCCTTACTGAATCCTACTTAGATTTCTTTAGACTAATGGCATTCCATGAGTATTGTGTCTAGAGGTAATCTTGGACTAGTCTTCCTTATGTAGTAGCCTTGAAAGCTGATTCAACTTTGGGTATTGAATCAGAAAAATTACTATCTCAAAAGAAGATAGCTTACCAACACAAGTATCTCTTCTCACAACAACAATAGTTTTGATATCGTCAATAGAAACAACTTTTCTTTTGTAAGCCAGGGGAAAAGATCTCAATAGCTTTGAAAAAATTTCCCCTTTGTCCAATACACCACTAGCACATATAATGCTACAAACTAATTCATTTACCTTCAACATATAAGAGTTGATTAGTTGTTCCTAAACCTTCAAGCTCTAAACCCTTACTTCTTAAGACCCTTTAACTCAAGTACCCTTTATTCTGATATGTCATCCACACAATTAGTCACGACATTTTTATCATGGAATCCCTGTTGTGGGAAAAAACACGATGGGGATGATTATCCACAATAAGAAAATACCTTGTTAGAGGTATAACCTTATTACAATGTATGGGGAATGCACATGCATTCAGACTCATGACCTAGAGCTTACTACTGAAATGAAAAGCCTCAGGATACAACCCTGAAGAAGGCTCACTACCTTACAATCTGATCACCATAATGATTTATAAATAAATTGTGAACCATATAAGTGAAATCTACCTTATTTTTAATACAACTCCAATAAAGCACAATGTGGATCTCTATTCAACCCCTTGTTGAAACACTTTTGATCCCCTCTGAATCAAGCTCTCACTTCGCTAGCAAATTCTAACTTCTGCAACCAAGATTTGCACCTTGAATTTGCCTAGTTCATCATCTTATACCACGAACTAGGTCGGAAAAAACTAATTCACCATCTCTTCGAATCAATGCGCCAAATATCTTAATTCAAATCCATCTATGACCGAAAAAATTGTCGTCATGGTCTAAAACCATTACCTTGAGATCATATATCTCCCATATTTCATGATCTACCACTTGTGCAATATGATTTACCAACTAACTCAGTGAAGAACAAAAATAATAATAAGAATATTATTATTGACTTAAAATCCAACCAATCTAATCCTTTTGATTCATGTGTATTGCCAACAAATCAAGCACATACTTGAAGAACATCCTATAGATTCGTGATAAACATTCAAACAATCAAATCCACCACAACCATTGGATTTACCAACTCTAGTTTACTGTACTTGAAGAATATTGTCAACAAGTCTCCGAGACAATAAGATTATGTCTTACGAAATTCTTAGGACAAACCCTCAAAATTGAAGACTCTTAAGAATGTACCAATGCACTTGTAGGTTCGCTCTAAGAAATTTCAACTTTAATGTACATACCAAACATATTTTTGTCTTCTTGTTAATACAATCAGTCACCGTGTTTGTCAGTCACCTTTTGCAACCTCGTTACCTTTCCAAATCCTCATGAAATCATCTATAACTTTGGATGAACATAGTAAACACCTTCATCATCCTTTCTCTACGAGCGCAATGTCACCTCTACAATATTCGCTTCTCACCAGACCTTTTAACATTCTACTCCACTAACTAACCTGCAACTGTTAATGTTAGCAATAAGAAAATAACTCTTCTGATAAATCCTTCTGCTATGTTGACACCAATGCCAACATAGTCATCTTCGAGCTTTGCCAATTTTCCAATAAAATCTTCATTGGTGAGTCAATTAAGAATTGGCTCACATTATTGGAAACATATCACAAGCCTTTTAGAAATGAAGTCCAATTATCTTCTTAATTCAAATGTTTGATTTAAATTGTGTTTTGTTCCTTATAAATAAATGCCAATTGGTTTAAATATAGGGCTTCTTCCTAGAGACTATTGTAGAATAAACAACTTTCTTAATGCCCTACCAATTAATCTAATTATGACACAAATATATATAAAAAAGAGAGAATTTTTTTGCCATTATCTTCCACAACTCTTCATCATACTCTTTGCACACCAAGATATGCTGACTAGTATATATTTAAAACAATGGATTTTTTTTTTTAATCTTGGCATATATTATTAAAAATATTAACATACTAAACTTATTAAAATAGTTTTCCAAAAGTCTTTGTTTTAGTCTTACTTGACCTGTTTAGCCTTGACTGCAGCGCACGAGATTACACTGTCGATATTATTTTTCTGTTGTTATTTGGAGTTTCACTACTGCTTCAAATGGACTGTGGTTAAAATAAGGTACAAGGCAATAGTAATACTCGTCACTACTAATTAGTATTTCTCACCAAAGCACAACTATATCGAACATTTTCGAAATAATTAGCCGTGAACCATTTTTAAATCTCAAAAAGGGAGGCGAACTTATCCTTATCTTAAATGTGGTCCTTTCTTTAACTTAATCTAAAAAGGGTAGGGCACATTGACTTACTGGTGGTCCATTGTCGAACCTGACACGGCAGGCAACAAGATGATGTTTGTGACTTAGCGAGAAGCTATGCAGAAATTGTCATGAAACAATCTTCTAAATAGAGTATTGATGCTGGTACCAGGTAAAGGCACGTACGGACATGATTATTACTACTAGTCTTTCTTAGTCATAAATTTCTAACAATATTTATGTTTGAATATATTCTTTAAAAGTTATAAAATGCATGATAAATGTGAAGCTTTGCGAATGCAATGAATAGTTGTTTCAAGGGATGATAGACTTTTATGCACAGTGAATTGGGTCTTTTCAACTCAAATACTATTGTTGTCACGATCATACAACATGATGCACTTGGATCAATTTTCGAGCTACATTTGACCGGGTCTTAAAACCGGTCGATTGGACTATGATTTTGGGTCCATTATTCAATATTTTTGTTACTTATTACACTTTGCTTACCAAACCGTTAGGAGATAATATCTTATCTAATCGTTTCTTGAAAAAGTTTTGTATTGAATGGTAGATATTGATTTCTAATGTCTTAAAGAGTCAATTTTCCCTCAATATATCTCTTCCCAATGAAAAAAAAAGGCCATGAAAATAAACGTTCAAAACATTTGAAATTTTAACCCACATTTTCTACATGGAGTTGGGCGGATTGCTTGTTTGGATGAGCCCATACATCATACTTTGTAGTTTCCTCATATTTATAGGTCACAACTCTTTCTGTTTTTTTCTGTTCTCATAAGAAGCCATCACCTTGCAGCTCCACCTGACTGACGCCATCCCCAAAGCTCAACCATTCAACTTTGTAGCCTAGACGTTATAGTAAAACCTAATTATTCTCGCTCACATAACTCACGGAACTTATATTAAAGTATATTGTAGTTCAAGATCAAGGGTAAGGTCTCTAAAGAGTTCTTGCAAGCCATACATGTCACCCTTCTTGTCATATGACCAAGCATATTTGAGAAGGAAAACGTCTATTTGAATAGCTTCCACATATTCTCCAAGCCTTTGTTCAACACTATGAGCCAGTTTATGTCGCTCATGATTATAACCCTACAACAACAAAAAAAAAATTTCACAATGTCTTCTGGCTATACCTTTCCAAATATAAAATGTGCAACACATTTTTTGTGAAGTACTTCTTACTTAAGGTTTTCTTAGCAAAGTAGAGTTTCCTATGGCCAACGACAAAGCTCTTTATTTAGGTAGCCCTTTTTTTAATGAATTTAATGAACACTTTTAGGATATGGATGTTCCGAATAATATTTATCTAGAATCCATTCCAATTAGATAGTTATATCAAATTAGATAGTTATATCAAATTAGATAGTTAGATCATCTCAATGCAAGGGAAATATTGGATTCGTAATTAAAGTGAGAGACCTATAAGATAACAATAATTGGCAATATTTCACGTTAAATTTAGATTTATTTTGGATAACATAATTATTGTTTTAAGAGTTATGGCACAAGCTCACTAATCTCAATTGTTTTTTATTATAATCAAACTTGACTTTTCAAAAGTTTAGTTAGGCTTCTTTGTCAATTTTATAATAATAATAAAATCCATATGTCTACTAGGCCTACTAGTGACTTTCACAATGTTTATCTAGAATCCATCCTAAATAGATCATTAGGAAACTTCATTACAAAGGAAAAATTATTAAATTCATACCTAAAGTGGTGTACTTAGCAACAACATTAATTCAAAACCCATCACAATATTGAATGCATCTTACAAGGTCATCCCTAAAATGCTGGCTCTTGATCTTTGTTCTATATAGTCTTTAATTGTTTCACCATAGAAACCATGTTTCATAAAATCCAAACATAGTTTTTCTCAAGCCTTGACCTTGTAGGTCATGATTTTTAGGAGATATTATAGACTCTGTGAACTTTTAATTTTCTATGTTTGACTTAGTTAGAAACTTTGGCCACTGATTCAACTTGTTTGGATAAATCAATATGGAAATAATTTGTATCAATCAATATGGAGTTACTTCAAATTGTGATTATTATACATTACAAATAATCTTCTATGGTGAATGATATTTTCTTTAATATTGTGTTTAGTATTATGGATGGTAATTTTTTAAATGATTATTTGATGATGTAATCATAAATCTGATTTATGGATTATGATTTATGTACTAACGTAGGGTTGAAACGCCATAGTTTTTGATTGCAAGAAAAATAGGTTTTAAATGGGGACCCGAAACCCCTTACAAGCTAGAAATATGGATAAAATATGGAGGCACGCCAGAAAGAGACAGGACTGCAAGTACAATCGCAGAAAAACTAACAACAACAGACAACAGGAAAAAAACCAGTAGGCAAGAAAACCACAAAAAAAAAAGACCAAACACCAAACCCAGAAACCAGAGCACTATACCAGCTCCTTACAAGCCTCAGCGGCTTCCTACTTAGCTTTAGATATCTTCTTCATCGTTGCATTGAACTTAGAGAGTTCCTGGATTCTGTCATGAATTTTCTTCTTTCGGGCAGATCTGGTGCATTTTTCGGGACCTTCATCGTCCAGGTTGTCAATAATGTCCTTTGGTTTGTTACTTGGTGACCCAGTATCCAACTCATCTTTAAAGGTCAAGAAATAATCCATGGCCGAACCCATAAAGTTGTTGTAATCGTGCATATGTTTTTTCATGGTATGCTCAAAGGTATCAACTCTGGCTTGTAACTGCAGGACATTACTGTCATCGTTACTCTTGACCTCCTTGGTGTTAGAGCCAAACTCCATCATATTCTGTAGAGTATCCACCTTAGCATCAATGGCACGATACTTAAGGTGAAGGTTCCTTGATTTCCTGGAACACCCATTTCATTAACCGAAAGGAGTACATAGAGGCAGCTTTGGCTGTTTGGAGAACCCCAAAAGGAGGGTCAATCTTATCATCCATGTCATCCTTTAGCAGTTGAACATTTCTTTCCTAAAGATCCACAATCTTGATAAAAGGAATGTTCCAAGAATTACCAGGGACATTATCTGTCTCCTTCACAGGTGAGGTCGGCTCCTTGACAGGGGAAATGTTCCCCACAGGTGAGGTCGGCTCCTTGAAATGCCGTAGTTAATTTGATGTTTATGCATATTTAATAAATTTATATTTTATTTTAAAAAAGTAATAATAATAAATATGCATAGAACTACTGAAACATTAGACTTAAATAAAATAAATAAAACATTATGGAACTATTACCATCAATTTTATTTTTTAATAATGAAACCACGAAAGCTAAAGCTCTCTTACTTTTGCATATTTTACTTAAATTAATAGATGGTTTAAATACCAAATTGAACTTTAAAGTTTTTTATTATTATTTACTTAGAGTTAATGGAACTAAAAGTATGTCTTATTTTAGATTGTTTGATTAAAAAGGAATTCTCAAGCATGTTCCAATAAATGGAAATAAAACAGATGCCACATCTATTATTTGTAGTAGCACATGTATTATGAAAAAGGATGCACCAAAGATTTAGGAACCAATTTAAGGAAGTGGAGTGGAATTGAATAGGAATAACTCCCAAATCAATAAAAGGAGCAGTAAATATCAACTAGATTAAATATGCACGATAGCTAAAAATAAAAAAGAGGAGGAAGTGAACATTTTTATTATGGAGCGATTATTCATTCATTGTGGGTGTTATTGAAGTAAGGTAGTTGCATAGGTTAGGAGGAACACCGTCATCAGACAAGAATCAGTGTGTGGCTGACATACCAGGTAGGCTTGTTGTCATCACTGTGCAAAAGTAAGGAAATTCGAAATGGTATAATAAGTTCAAAATAGAAAATCTTCCATTATCATTTTTAGGAAATGGTGTTTCAAATGCATTCCGGTTGTTATTCTTCATACAATAGACAGTATATTGTATCAATTAGAATAGAGCTTTGGTTTAAGCATAGTTTGCAAATATAGCTCTTTAGGGACATAGCTTGCAAATATAGCTCTTTAGGGACTACATTTTTAACACCTAAGAGCTAGGTTACATGGTGATGTTTTGGCAAAAGCCCAAATTGCCTTAGAGAAATAAGAGAAAGGGCATCCATTATATAGAAAATTGAAAGAGAGGTTACATTATGGTGTTCAACCATATTCACCAATATTACAACCATAATATTAAAGACCTA
>MU225293.1:5682755-5699084 GCA_018584345.1 Thuja plicata | reverse complement strand
CCATAATGACCATTGGGAAGAACATGAAGTAAATCTCTGAGCTTCTGGAACCTTTCACGAGCTAGAGCCTTTGTGAAGATATCTGCAATCTGATCTTCTGTACTGCAGTACACAATTTCAATCAAGCTTCTCAAAATCTTTTCAATATTCTTCTCTAACTTCTGGCTGGAAAGAAAGGAAAAAAAAAAAAATTTGCAATAACCTCCTTACAAGTTGCAAATGCCTCCACACAGAAACCTCCTTTCTCCTTTCAAACTCAAGCTTGTAGAAAATAAACCAATTGCAATCAAATATGCTGATATTTGATCTTGAAAACCTCTTAAGTGGCTGATTTCCAAACTTCTCTCCAATCTTTAGCTTGCTATCTTTAACTTGCTCTTTGATCTCTTCTAAATCACCTGCAATGAAAGACAAACTTCTCAACTTGGCTCTGATACCATGTTAAAACATGGACCGGAGGAGATACTCACAAAGGAGCACTACTGAATGCAGGCTCAATACATTTAATTTATAGCCACTACACAATAAATGAAGGTCATCAGGTTTGCTGCAATATTCATGACTACAGATCAGAGTTAGCTGTAGTATTAATGTTGGACAGTGAATGGGCGGCTGAGCAGCTGAGAACGATGCTGAGTAGTTGAGATAGACAGCTGTGGGTGGCTACAATCAACTTTGGTGGCTGCAGCTGTGGCTATATACGGCTATGAGTGGCTGGGCCATAATTAATTTATTCCAACATGTTTTGGCTTTCAAGTACGATTAATTTCCCTAAGGCATGGCTAACACTGGTGACGTTCCTCGTATAAATCGAGCTTCCTAGTCTATAGAGCGGGTTGCCATTTCAGATCTACTGTTAGAGGTTTTCGATTGACTAGATGTGAGCTTATTTAATAATCATCCTATATGTAACTCCACAAATGTTTCTTTTGTCAGGCCATACAGCCTGCATGCCTTCAACTTTAGGATTCCTATCAATCAGTTGTGTACTATGTTTGAGAAAGTACTATAAATGTATGAAATGTGTCGCTAGTGTTGATCGATCATTGCATGTTATGAGACCACATTCTTTCATGCTATGGTATTATTTTTTTAAGGTCGAATCAAGTATTTTATTATTGCTATTAGCCCCTTCCCGATTCAGAAACTCAGATTAATTTGAATTACATCTAAATTGATTATTTTGATCACTGTTTACTTGTGTCCTTTTATATTTTTTTCTCAAGATTTTCGCTTATATAAGTTGTTCATAGAAACATCAGAAATAGTTACCGAATATGGAGTTAAATCTATAAATTAGATCTTAACAGAAATTTTTAAAACAAAATCATCAGCTTCAGGATGAGTCTATCCAGCGTTTGTGTGAAAATGCGCTCTATTGAACCTCCCTTATATTAGGTCTATGAAACATAGCCTTTTTCTGTGTATAGAAAGAAGCTGTAAGAAAGAATTAATTCTGAGTCATGTTACTTATAGCAACAACACATCTCATCATGATGCTTCCACAAAGTCCCCACATTAGGTGTAGTTGAATTCCCATATCTTGTTTTTCTATCATTATTTTTACACGTAAATCATACTGTAAAACTTTCCAGAACCCATCCTCTCTATGTTAAATATAACATAGCCACCCCTGCCTGTTCATTGAAAATTCCTGAAGTTTAACTTACATTTCACAAATATTCAATGCTATTTTCACTATCATCAATTCCTGCTTTAGCATCCTGCAGAGCTTAATCAATACCTTTGAATTTGTTACAAGTCGATAGATTGGCAATGGGCTATCGATATTTAGTCTATTCTTTGTCAAAAATTGAGCTGGGCATAATGCTACTTACTGCGAATCTTTGGAATTTTCAAATCTGTTCTCTGCTGTTAAATCGAGACGTTCATGGAATTGAATTCCTATCAACTATGCTACTGTATCTGGATTTCAGAGAGAAATTAGGAAACAAATTTCTATAGGTTAGACCGAATTTTTTTTTTGCTTTACTCAAATTAACTTTCTTGGTACCTAGGCATATGGAACCAACACTATTAACCTGAGCTTGGAAAAAGTTGCCCGAAATAGAAATATAATTCATTGATTTATTTCACTCAAGTTACATTATGTTTCAACTTTGACCATAGAGTGGATATTGTGAGATATTGGCCATGAAAATATTTGAGCTTGATCTTTTATTGAGTATTTTAAATTGTTTATGATGTGAGAGCGGATGGAAAGAAGAAGAGAAAGATCAGAACAAAATGCGATGCTTCGATATATGATTGAGTCAAATGTTGTGCCTTAAATAGGCATTACAAAACACTGAAGTAGTTGTATAACCACTAAAGTGATCAGCAGTTGTACGTTATTTTGTAAAACTAACTAGTTAAAATCTAAATAATCAATACTGTAATAATGGCCAACATGAAATATGTGTACGCTATATATTTTCTGTGTAACATGTTGATTTAATTTTAATTATCTAAAATGAAAACTAGAGAAATGAGTTGTACTATTTTATATTCTAATAATATTAAGTACACATGATTTAGATTATAATCTTATTATTAGTTATCATACATCAGGATGTTGGAAAGGTTTAGAGTCTTCATAAGTATGTAAGTGAAAAACAACTAGATCGTTGTTATTGGTGAGATTTAAGCATTTTAAATGAATCAATATAAAAATTCATAATTTTGTAGATTTGGTAATTGAGTCTTCGTAGGATTATTATGTGTTCATGTGGTAAATATATCAAGGAAGTGTTGAGACATTTAACAAAATTATTTCTCAAATATAATCGTCTATAGAGAAAATGAATATACATATATTACATTTTTCCTCTTTCTTCTTTTAAAGAATGTCTATTAGACAGGGAGGTATTTCGTCTTCTTCTAACCTTGGAATGGGATTACAAAAATTTAAACATTAAATGATCAATATAGATGACGAAGTTGTCCTTTTACTACCTTTTCTAATCAGGTAGTTTTCTTCTACAAATGAAATGGAATGACGTGTATAATGTTCCATTCAATATTTCTTTATATTCACCTATCATGTTATTTTTATTTTTTGAATATGTGTTGAATATTGGGTAATAGGGAAGGATATGTATTTGTATTTAACCTATCTACCACAAAGCTGAAAAAATAATAATTTGGCCAAAGTGATATTTCCATTCATTTTATACTAGGTGAATGCATTTTATTTTCACTCCCTACAATATCATTGTGTAGATGTTACATTTTCATATGTGGAATGTTAGATATGGCACAATGTTGCACTGGATTCCATGTTACTTGTCAGTTTGAATTTGCTAGGTACATCGTGTAAGGCCAGGTGCTATACCTTTCATGTTGACAATTGGGGAAGCTAATGCTTCATGGCTAGGTGGAAAAAGTGTCTTGAATCCATTATTATCCTGAGAATAATAGTTTCAGAATTGTCCATGGCTTAAGGAAACAAAATAGTTCATAATATCACTCTATCATTCATTTGATGTAGCCAACCAATTGGTCTTCTATATTTAGGACTTCGATTTGATGTATCGACCTCTTGGTCACAATTTGATGTATACCCATGATATTTTTTTTGTCTATTGTGTAAAAACTTTGCAAATTGTTTTTATAATATATTGTTATTCTTTCTGACTATGCAATATAATGAGATATTTAAACAAAACCTTGTATTATGCGGATTTGCAGCATTACATGTGGTTTTAGAGCTCTAGGTTATATTTTAGGGTGTAGGTCTATCATATCTCTAAAATATTTTCATTTGTTGATGTAAGATTTGTTTGATTAATTAAGATGAACACTAGGAACTCTAATTGAGCTAGTTCAAGCAATGGATCTAAAAAAGGGAAAACAATAGGATGGATCAAACTCTCAAACTCCTAAATAATCAAGGATCTTGAAGGAATAACAAGGAATAGGATCATAGAGGGATCCATGTAGGGAGTCCTCCCACTGAAGAACCAAGGAAAAGAGAGGAAGAGAGAGGAGGATCAATGTAAAAAATTAGGAGAGGAAGAGGATTGAGGAATAGTGAAAAAGAGAAGAGGACCAACAAGCTGATGAGCATGTGAATAATAAAGGTCAAATCAAAAAAGATTTGAGCAAAGAACTTACACATGTCACCCAACCCACTTTTGATAGGAGAACTATTAGAGATGCAACTAAAGAATGCATCATTTCCATGTAAAAATAATTTGAGACATGCAACTTGTCAATGAAATAAGGATCCATGTGGTAAATCTATCAACTCGTAGGTGAAGCTACCATCTAGTCAGACATTGAGTGTAGTAAAAGGTAATTACAACTTAGCCAGATAACCTGGGAGCTATTACTACATATTTTTCTAAAGATGTGACATTTCTACTTGTACTTTGATAAAAATGAAAGAGTTTTAGAATATCACTTAGGGAGGCATTACTATGACACAATACTAAAAACCATTTTTCCATTTGTTATAGTACCATCCTAAGTACAAAATGGATCATTGTTTCAATATTCACAAGTTTATTTTGGGTTTCAAATTGTAAATTTGTTCAGATATGGACATGCAAAATCTTGAAATAATGGATGCAGTATTTTAGAACGCCATGAAAAAAGAGAAAAAAGATGCAATTGATATCTAGTTTCTAAAAATTAAAGCCTAGTAAGTCACTAGGGTATGGAAAGAGGAAGTTATTCAATGGTAATCAGTGGTAGGGTGGATATCAGTAGATTAGAAATCTCAAGAAGAACATTGGAACATAAAGACAACTGTCAAAGATTTTGTTGGAAAGTCCAATTGTAAAAATGATAATAACTCTAGAATAAGAATCTGAACAACAATTAGAATGATAAAATAAACAATTTCAAGATGAACCAGCCCAATAAACATTGAGGACTTCTTAATGGATGTTATGTTTATGGTGGAGACCAATATACAAACACATGTCCCCAAACTTTAACTAGAAAGAATGGTAAGGTGTAGTAGAATCAAACCCAACATTATACTCATGTTTTTATTTGTAATAAGTAGGCTAAGTTCCATGCATCTCCTATTTAGATTTTTAGTAAGCTTTTGGGTCTTCAAGTTTCTATTTTAATAAACACAAGATCTGCCAAATATTTTGTTGATCCAAAAGTTATGTGAAGGTTACTTATTAGAGTGGGTTATATATCCAACCCTTGTTTAGTTTTAATATGGAAATAGGGTAGACAAAAAGCTAGGTCAGTATTTAGTATGCAGCAAGTTAGAAGTTCCAATTTTCCGAACTTGGGTGAGTCTTTAAGTGCCCCTATAGGTTCCTACAATGTAATCCAAGGAATCAATTGGTTGATTGGGTACAAGGCAATAGTTAACTGTTGGAATAAAATCTATAGCTGCTTGATGACACGGTGAAACCTTTGGAGCAACAAGGAGTGAAAAGACCAATTGAAGTGAGACAAATATCAATCATGCAACTAAAGAAGTCATACAAAAATGAGTGTATGAGCTATGCAGTTCATATCAGGGATCTTTAAAAAAAAATCCCATCATAGATGATTATTCTATTCTTAATTATTTCTAGGATGTATTCCCAGAAGAGTTATCCAAATTTCCTCCCACGAGGGAGTTTGATTTCTCAATATATTTTTCTTCTAGGAAGTAAGCCACAATCCAAGGCTCCATATATGATAACTACCACTAAGCTTTATGAGTTGAAATTTAAATTGTAAGAATTGTTAGACAATAGGTTTATTGGACCTATTGTATCATTTTGGACCACTCTAGTAATTTTTTTTCAAGAAAAAGGATGACACCCTATATTTATGTATTTATTACAAGACTCTAAATAAGGTGATTATCAAGAATACATATATTAGATCACACGGATAAACAAGTTATTTTATACAATGAATGGTGTCACAATATTCTCCAACATTGGTCTAAGATTTTGGTATTATAAACTTTAGATTAAGGAAGAAAATGTGTCAAAAATTGCATTTTGGATACCATTTGAACATTATAAGTTTTTGTATTACCTTTAGTTTGACAAATGCACCTACAACTTTTATGAACTTGGTGAATAACGTGTTTAGAGATTGTTCTAATGATTTTCTAATCTATTCCAAGCCTTTAGAGGAGAATGAGAAATATTGATGGATATTCTTACAATATTTTAGAGATAATGAGTTGTTTGGAAAGCTATCCAAGTGTACTTATTTATAGAATAAAGTGCACTATATTGATCCTATTATATTAATTGAAGGAGTCATAATTGATCATAATAATGTCAAGGCCATGGTGGAATGGTCTCCTCCTTAGAACATCAAAGAAGTCCAAAGTTTTAAATGGGAATTCTAGGTTATTATAAAATATTTATGGAGGGATTCTCATATATTTAAAGATCAATCAATTCTTTTCAATGGGAAGGGAAGAATAATGAGTGGACAAATAAATGTGAACATGCTTCTTAGCTTCTTAAAAATGAAGCATAATTTAGCTCCTATTCTAACTATTCCTAATCCTAATGGGTAATTCATAGTTATTACAACTACATCAAGTTAAGGAATACATGTGTGTTAATGGAGAATGGTCAATTGGTAGTATATAAATCAAGGAAACTAAAATAGAATGAGATTATTTATGCACCACATACTTTGGAGCTATTTGTAATAGTCCAAACATTATAACTCTGGAGGCATTACATCTTAGGGATTGTTTTTGAGCTAAAGATAAATCATTTTGGGATCAAGAATATTTTACACAGCCAAATCTAAATTCTCCTTAGATATAATGGGCTGATTCCTTAGTGAGTGTGACTTTGAGATCGAATACATAAAGGGGATATAGAATAGTGTAGTTGATGCTCTGAGTAGGAGGAGACATCTTTTTGCTATATCTAAAATTATAATAAACTTCATATAACAAGCGCTACAGATTCTTTATGATGACAACCATTATGTATTGGTCAAATTAACACTATTGGGAGATCTATCCAATTATCATTTTGATGTATATCATTTTTTTATCATAATGGAATATTGATGTATCAACGAAAAATATATATGTTTGCAAACAAGCAGGGTTGAGGAAGTTGATTTTAGATGAGATGCATACTACACCATATTCCTAGAATATTGGTGTAAATAATATTACAACTAAAATGAGATCTATATTTTTTTTCAAGGGCTTAAGGGAGATGTTATAGCATACACAATCTAGTGCTTATAATTTAACAATTCAATGTTGAGCATATTCACCCCACAGGGTTGTTGTGTTCACATGATGTACTAGAGTAAAAGTCTCAAGTCATTAGTATAGAATTTATTGAGGGATTTCCTATTAATAGGAACTTAAATGGTGTTATCTTGGTTGTCATTGATAAAATAAGTAAGGTAGCACATTTTATACCAAGGAACTTTAGAGATGGATTTTTTTTAATTTTTTTTTGAAGAAGTTTAGATTTTACATATGTAGGTTATACAGAGTGCCTAAAACTATCATTTTAGATATAGACACAAGGATAAATTCATGGTCTTGGACAACCTTTAATATCAAATTGGGGACAAACTTAAATTTCCTAGAAAAGTGTATCATCTGCAAACGGGTGGACCTTCACAATGCATTTCATCATGGGAGGATTTCAAGATACTATTCTTAGATCAAGTTGGCATAGAAAATAAAATTTATTCCAAAAATGAATGTATTGTTGCTCCTCATATCTCTCTGTTATATAATCATCTGTAGTGAATTTTTGTGTATGTGGTTGGTCCTACAATTTTTATTCAGGATTTTTTTAACGTAAAGTGACATAATAATGAGCCCCTGATGGATTTATTTCAAAAATAATTGAACACATATAAATCCAAATACTTGATGCTATAAATCTTGGTGAATTTTTTTGGGTTTTATTTTTCATGAGATCATATAAACCTAGATGAGTATATGGGCCTAAAATTCCAAGGCCATTTACTTTAGAGAAATTAATGGAATTGGTTGATGCGAAGGAAATGATAAAGAGAGGGGATACTAGAAATGAAGCAATACAGTCATTAGAGGATATATATGGAAGTCACACTTCCTATTATGGTGTTTCGTGTTTGGATGAAGATAAGTATGGAGGAGATCCATTTGTCCCTCTAAATGAAAGTTGTAATATCAAAAAGAATGATAATGATGGGATGTTAAAAGTTTGTGATGATGATATTGAGGAGAACAAACATGCAGGAGAACAAATAGAAAATTTATTGATAGATGAATACCTTGATGGCATATTAAAAGAAACATATAAGTCTAGAAATGAGTTTTAGATGTGTTTAGATTTATTGTCTGAAGAGGAAAAATCATTCCTTGATGTTCAAGAGGTTGATAGCATTAATAGAATTGAGGATCATGGGGATATTGATTAATTTTTTTTTCTAAAATAAATTAAAGCAACCATGTGGAGGGATTAGATTCTCTTGACTCTTCTTCTTGCCAGCATGGAGCACAATTACTAGACCAATGTTGTTCACTAAATTTGGAGGAGTCCAAAAAATCTAATGATTTTCCAATTCAAGAAGAGGTGTTTCATGGAGGCAATACTGACAGTATTTAGGTTAGGGGAACATATACCAAGGGGTTTCATGGAGGCCATATTGACAGTATTTAGGATAGGGGAACATATACCAGTGATAAAGAAGATGAGTAGGGAAATTCTCTCAGTAGTGAGAAAATTTTAGATTTGTTGGATATAGAATATCAAAGGTATGCTAACAATGACTGTGCCAATTATTTATAAAGCACACATTAACTTTGATAGTGATAGACAAGTTGTAGAAAAATAAATATTTCATGATAATTCAATATAAAAAAAAATGACCATGCTTCAGGATGTGATTCCCTACGAGGCTAGTGTGGATTTTTACTATGAGCGACATAGGGATAATTATTTTCAACTTATTTCAAATTATTTCCACAATAAAACAACAGAAGATTTCATGATGTCATGTTAAAGTGTAATTGTAAATATTTTTTGTACATTCTCAAATTCATTATGTGAAGATTATGTGACATTTTCAAATGATCAATATAATATATCAGTCTATGAGACAAATGAATATGGTAGTGGAGAAGAATACATTGGCAGTGAAACAAGTGAAGCAGAAGGAATTGCTTGTGAGAGTGACTTTTAGATTTTTCAAAATCCTTTGTATAATGAAACAACCGACGAATGCATGGTCTCTTGTCGATATGTGGCCGCAAGTGATTTCGTTATATTTTTAAATCTATTATATGAGTTTGATGAAACATTTTCATATAGTATGGAAAAAATACCTATTGTTGATGATGGACAATACAATGTTGAGAATATGATATCACCATAAGAGGAAGTATCCATAGAAGTAAGTAATGTTTTAGATCTTGACACCATGAAAGCTTAAGATGTGCATAAAGAGGGTGATGATCTCAAATATGAATCTAATTTCATAGAAGGGAGTGTGCTTTTGCAGGATGGTCATAACCAGAACAACAATAATAATAAAATTATTGGTCTTTGGGCACTCACAAATTTGATCTTTTGTAATAAACCTTTTTACAATGTGATTGATGAATGTGGGAACCAATTTAGATACATTTCTAATTCTAGAGTGTGTATGTCTATGCACAATAAAGATGTTGATAACAAAGGATATCATATTGTATATAATTATGCATTGTATAATTAGATAAGACACTGCAAGGAGTATGGGAATGAAATGTCTAATTTGAGAACATAGATCATTAGGGAATATGATACTAATAAGTGTATATTGTTAATGGAAGGCATCAACATATTTTATCAATAAAATATTAGTATTATCCTCAGATTAATACCAATAGAATGTGGTGAAAATAAGATTTTTGACAGAGGCAAGTATTAGTTCTATATTTTGATGGCCCGAGGCCATTAAATAAGGTGTGTTTTGATTTTTTTTTAAATAAAGTGTGTAGTGACTTTGTAACACAATGGACATGGCACTCAATGTGCTCCTACAAGAGATGGTTGGATTATCACTATGCCCACAAGAGACTTATATCCAGAAAGAGTCACTGTTGGTACTCTAAATTTTTACGAAATTTAATGTTTCCTAAGAAAAAAATTAGAAATCATACAAATGACTATTTTCAAAAACATTGTGTGTAGGTCATCACCAAACTTTAGTATTTGTCAACTAGTAAAAGAGCTTGAAAAGGGCTGAAGCTATAAAAAACAATTCATGATAAATCATCTTTATGTTCCCATTGGTAGTTCTATTAGTGCCTACATAGCATCCCTAGACAAGCAATATCTTCAATCCACTATTCATATAGATTATTTCTGGAAGATAGTTCCCATGGCAAAACATCATGTGGACTTCTCTAATCCGTTTTTCCCTCTATAGCAAATTTTAACATATCGGGGAGGGTGGATCATGTTATATTGATTAGAGGAATTTATGGAGTAAACAAAAGAAAGTATCAAAAATACTCATTTGAACAACACGTTGGTCACCCCGATGAAAATTTTATCAAAGAATGTGAAACAATACTGTCCTCATGGAAGAAAGTGTGCGGCGGAGAGTCATCGAAGAAACACCAATAAAAGCTCTATGTACCATCGGCATAGGGTTTTCCAATAATTCTCATCGGGAGAAGCCACCTCCATAGGAAGGGAAGAAATGCACACTTCCGATCACATGTGCTACACAGATAATGGTGGTTAATATATTATTGACGAATCATTATGATCGTTCCTCCGATGAAGACATTACCGAAGTCTTTAGAAATGGGGCATATCGGTGAGAATATTTTTGATGATTTTCATTGGTGAAACTATAACAATTGGGCTAGGGGAAATGTGTCATTCTGATCATGGATGCTATCCCGATGAGCGCACATTTGTTATATTGGAGAAACTTGTGATGGGTTCTCCCAAAATACAAATTACAATGAATTAACACACCATGAAAATTCCCAGCATCGGGGTGATATTGAAAGACAAATCCAATAGTTTATGTTATGTCAATATGTTTTTTAATATGCTGTTATGCTGTTATCTAGGCTGATTTAATATGATATTAGGTCTGTTTAGTCAGTTCACTTTTGTACCTCAGGTCAGCACCCTCTTTGTGCTGCTTATATAAAAAATATGTTCTTTGAAAGCCATGATCGATAGAAAAATTACTATATCTCAACTATGAAGCATATTGGAAGAACATAAGAACAATCAGAGGGAATTACTCTGAGATACATTCCCTAGAGATGAACAGGGTTCGATGAAATGTCAATATCTAATAAGCGGTAGGACACTATCAAAATAGAATATTACATCAAAAATCATAATTTCGATGTAGTAGGCTGAAGAATATATTCAATGGTGATCATATAGAAGAGGGCTCTTTTCGACAAAGCACTTGCAAGTTTCATCACAACAGAAACTATTGAAGAAGTTGGGAGATCTAGCAGAGCGAGCTATGTCTTCATTGAAGTAGAAATTTCATCGTAAAGGTCACTTGTCCGTAGAATGATATATCAGTTTTGGCGAAAGGATTAAAATCATCGATAGAAGTGTGAATGCCTAATAAAATTCAATACGATGCATTAAACCTAAAGTGACATTGAAATCCTATTTTGATGTAGCATTTTCAATGTCTCATCAATTGGAAAAGGTATCGATAGAGTAGTTAACATCTACAAATACTAAAAGAGATAGCACGAATATAAATATTACATCGAAAGAAAACTATCAAAGGAATTATCAATCTTTTGACCGAAGATTTTACCTCTCGCTATCAAGACTGATATTGATATAATACAGAGATGATTCATTGAATATTCACTGTAAGTAAAGAACTAATATCAAAGGAGATCAAAATTGTTTTCTCGATGACAGTTGTCATCGGTATAGCTTACATTATTCAGGGTGTAAATTTCGACCTTCCGAACAAACCATGCTTCCTCGATGAATGGTGCCACCTCAGATTTCCTATATCAAGGCTTGGGGATGAAAAATATCTGACAATATCCATCACAAAGAAGCACGCAAGTTATCTTTACATGCTCGATGTGAGATATGAAAACATGAAGAGAGACAAAAGCAAGGTGAAGAAAGATAAAATGAAGGATTAAAGCATATTGTGACACATGGATTATTCTGAAAGAGAGTTTTGCATTGTGAAAGAGCTGATGGTGGATATTATGGTAAAACTTCCAGTGATAACTCGTTATATATTCTGAAGAACCATTGAGATATTTTTTAATAGGTTGCAATACATAGTGAAGTTGCTAATGCAGATTTTTATAAGATTCGGGATTATGAGGAGATTAAGATCAAATGATTTGTAGTTGCAATATATGTAATTAGTTACTAGGATGATTTATCAGTTTGGAAAAATAATTAGTCTTTTGAACAGTCATGACGTTTCAGAACCAAAGGTTGTAACCATTCTGTAAGTTCCCCATATGTATATAAAAGGGAGACCACAGATTGGACAGAGGTGAGTCAGAATTAGATTTAGGAGTTCACTTACAGTATACACAATGTAATATATACCTGGTTTAATAAAAAATTCCATATTTCTTCTTTTCAATTGAGAAGTGGATAGTTTTTCTCTTGATTAGTTTGTGATTATCATTTATGGTGAAGGATTGCTATCTTAAATCTACATTGGAAAAATTATATGTTGTGATTGCAAGTTTGAAAAAAAGAGATCCATCCGAGACAAAAAAAAATAAAAATAAAAAAATCAGCTCTTTGTGTCTTGTTCTGATTGGTCTGTCATGGGAAAGCTAAATTCAATCTAACTAATCATAGTTGAAAGATATAATCATAACATCGAGTGTTAGATAATTGCTAGACTCATCCATGGAGCGGTTTTAAAATTTGTTTCTTAGAGTCATACAAATCGTTTGGAGTACGGTGACTCTATAACCCAAAGGAGAAGAAGGCGCTAGTCCATTTTCATAAACTACAGTCAGGATTATCCAAAAATACAATCAGAAATAGTGATAGTTATAGATTAGAAGTAAAGAAGTAGTATAGAAGAAATAATCAGTTAGTAATAAAGAAAGTTATGGAAAAGATTTCAAAAAGTAGTAATAGATAACAACCATACAATTCAAAAGAGAAAATAGAAGAGTTAATAAATCAAGATATTTGTAGATCAAAAGTATAAGAAAATATTAAAGAAGTTAGAAGAGATAAAGCAATCAGAAAATTATGCTATTCTATTTCAAATATACATGCCACTCTGAGATAGAAGTAGAATACAAGCGAATGATAGTATTGTGTATAAAAAAGCATAAGCTAGTAGATTCAATTGGTGAGAAGTTGTACTCACCTAGGTCTTAAAGACCCTAAAGTGTAGGTGAATTTAGCTACATCTCAATTAAATGTCATCTATTGGCAAAATCAGTTGGATAATTTGAACATAGAGTTTGGCATACTCTTATAATTTTCTAGTCTATTGATTTGGGAACTAATAGGTCAAGCCTTACAAAAGGTCAATTTCTTTCAGAAAGTCTTCCAAGTTTTCACCTAGATAAATTATGTCATTTGATATACTTGATGGAATTAGTTGTGTAGTTGCTTATAGACTAGGTCTACCACCATCTCTTTCTTACATCCATAATAGTTTTCATGTGTCGTTGGTTATGTCATATCACCCTTATGATTCTCATATTCTTTATTGGAGTATATTATAGGTGAACGACCTAGTGGTTCTTCTAGTGGAGCCAACTCAAGTTATTAATACATACACAATCAAGTTGCACTACAAAGACATCTAGTAGTATAAGGGCTAGTAGGAACACTATTTAGTACATAGTTTTATGTGAGAGAATTCTAAGGGCATTAAGGATTTTTACCCATATTTTAGTTTAGAGAATTTGATATATTTTTTATGTACTATATTTATTTGTATGTAATAAGAAATCAAGATGAGGTATCTTCCTATTTGGGAAGAGTTTCACATCTTGTCATTGTATGCCTTACTTTTCAAGGGATCTTAAAGAATCTATGGACTTTTGTTAACTATGTTTGACTTAGTTTAAAAGTTTTGTTCAATGCATAACATGACTAAGGGAGGAGATGAATTAGTTCAAAAATAAGTTTAATTTATACGTTAATATACTTTAATTCACAACACGTAACTATTAAACAAGATGAATAAATGTCAGTTTGGGTGAATCCATTATTCCCACACAAATATAAATACTTTTTTTTCCTGATAGTAAATTAATAAACAAGAGTAATAAAAAAATTGTATCTATTACTTAAGTACTTAAACTTGCACAGAATATGTAAGCATGAAATAAAGGAGCATTGACATAGAAAGCACCAAGATTTACTTCAAAAATCCAAACATGGAAAACCAAGGGAGATTTATACAAAGGCTCACTACCGGTTGTGCTCATTGCAAGTTGGATCATTGTCAATCAGCTCACTATTAGTTGACTGACTGCCAGTTAGGATAACTACCCTTATACAATAGTGATAAAATAAAATATGAACTGATTGAATTACATCCGAATATGCATGAATAGTTTAAACATTAAGCTCTACTGATATGACCACCGATAGATCACCAATAACTTGGTCAATTACTATCTATATGCAAGCTCTATATTGATCCTAAATTTTTTTCTTGAGATACTAATTCTTGCATACATGAATGCCACAAATTTGCACTATACTTTTTACCAAATACACACACACACCACATGCATACAAAAGTTCCCCTTTATTTATATATGTATCCATTCATACATTTTTCGGCCCACACAAAATGTGTATGATGACCCTAAAATATAATATATTACAAATATGTTCAACGCATAACATCAATCTCAAATCTAGGACACACTTAAGAACATTTATTCACATGCTACATCAGACCCATACATAGGTCATACTTAGGATATTATAATGCACATTACCTTTTCAAGAACAACAACAAATGAAACCAAAAGATGAAAACATAAAGCAACTCAAAGTATTGTTATAAGATTCTTCATGATATGTTGTAGTAATACACCAAAATTATTTGATGAACTGCAGTACTATCCAGATACTAGTGAAATATTTTTTGGCATAACTGATGCAGAGATCTTTGAGTATTTATTTGTATAGGTTCGATGATAGGAAGATCACTTATTGTGTTGTTATTGATGTAAATTTTGTGTTGTGTTTCTTGACAGTCTTCCTGATCTGCTTCCAAGTATGTGTACAAATGAATTGTGTTGTGGTAAGGATTAGAGTGTGGGATCACTTTTGGAGACTCTAGGATATCTCTAGATGTATTTTATATAAATTACGTAAGCTAGGAATATAAATGGAGCAATTTATGATCAATTGAAGGGCAACCGAGCAGACAAAAGAATAAGAAGTGAAAAATAGTGAGTGGTTTGATTGTTCCATCAAATTGATATAGATTCAAGTATTGTGATCATGATATGATTATCTTGACTAGGTTGTGTTATTGATCCTATGATCACTACCGGATTGGAGTAACACAAGGTATAGTTTCTATTTACAGAAGATTATTGTGTACTTGAGGTAGTAAAATGTATGAACCGGTTTGAGTAGTTTGTGTTAGATCGATGTGCAGTGATAATGAAATCAGTTGTAGTGGATGTTTTTATGATATAAGTGTCAAGGTGATGTGGAATAACACATTTTTAATGATTTATTACTATTTGATTGCTCGAGGTGATCGGATTTAATCAAGTTTTGGGAGCATGTTCAAGAAGTCAAAAAGGTTTGACTATTCTTGATTTATATCAATGTGTCATGGATTTAACCGTTGACCTGAAGTTGTAAGAGAATGTTCTATATTGGTAATACATTTTAGGGTTCAAGGATTGAACGATAAAGATTGTAATATAGTTTGTAAGGAAGTTAAATTCCCTAGTGAACTTTTAATGTATATATATGTAAATGTTGGTTAACAGTTTGTCCTCTCTTAAGATTTTCAATCTTTGACTCTCCATACACCCAAGGTGAGAGAACAAAAGGATGCTCACCAAAAAATGGGTCAGTGTATGTCTTCTATCACTGCCCTCTAAATTGACAGGTACAACTCCCTGATTGTGTATGATATTCAATGAATTTGTTTTTATACTGATCACCAGGTCATCTCTTGTGTGATTTAACCAAATTGCTTGTAGACACAAACAATTCAGGCAAGGACAATGTGGAGATAATCTACAACCTTCAATAGAATGCTGATTATAGATCATTAGAAAGACTACCTTCTAACTAAACCTATCTATTCTAAGAATGCATATTCTACTAATGAGAACAGAAGCAGAATCATATACAGACAGCAAATAGAATTGCTTAGACTGCAACTACTAATCATGAAATG
>MU225293.1:5650619-5681788 GCA_018584345.1 Thuja plicata | reverse complement strand
GAAAAACCTTCTTTGCGGGAATCGCACCTAGTAGGTGCGATTTCCGCATAATGGAGAAGCCACTACCTGTCTTTCCGCACGTCATTTTTAAGTGCGCGGACTACTTAACTTAAAGCACATGCTTTATCTGATCTCTTAAAACAATAATATAATATTCCTTTTTAATAAATTAGGCCCACCTTATTATAACTAAGCTTGCGGAAAATCACCAGCCAAGTGCGAAACCTGCACAGTGCAAAGTTCTTCCTTGCGGAAAATTACCAGCTAAGTGCGAAAGCCGCCATGGAGTAGCCAAAATTGAGAAACCCGCCATCTTATAACTTCCTCATTTTAGCACCAAATTGCACATTGTTTTCACTGTTAGGATCATGAAGACTTAAAGAATCGATCCATGCCAGTCTTCAATTTGCACCTAGCCCGATATATTCAACTGCAAACTATATTTCTCTACCACAAATGGATTGTTCACACTGTGATATGAAGTAGAATCCTGAATGATTCAATGCTAATTCTATTATTACTTCCGTTACATGAAGAATCTTTCTTAGTTATTTTGAATGTCTGAAACTTATGATTCCCAAACATCATTCCATCTACTGAAAAGATCATCAATTGGAGCACCATTTTCTTTGTCGGGTTGGGATCTACAACCTACCCAAATATGAAAAGACCTCAGAACAACCCACCCGGCTAAGAGAAGGAAAGGCAATGACAGGGAAACCCGACAAAGATAGCCTACCTAAGAAAGACTTAGACCTAGACTCAGACTTACCAGACTGACTTGACATGACCAAAAAAAAGGGTGACTGAAAGTCAGACAATAGTAAAATGATGAATTATGCAAGTGTAGATCATGGATGCATAAATATTTTTATTAATTGGGTTTGAACAAGAAGAGAAAGTGTGCTACACCTAGATCATTGTACTTGTTGATTCCTAATAGTTTATGCTTCCCTTAACCGGGGCTCAGACTTTAACAGATCTATTTTGTAAAACCATTAACTAGGTGACTCTTTAACTAGGGTTTAAATCCTTTAACAAGGTTACTCCTAATATGGAAAAACTCCTAACAGGGCCATATGTAAATAGCTTAACTAGGCGACTCCTAATAGGGCACCACTGTAAGCTCCTAATAGGGCTAGGCCTTTAACATGGTGCATTTCAGAAGAGTGCAAATATTTGTAGGTGTTAATCCCCATTGTCGTTTTCACCTTTAATCATGGTTTCCATGATAAAAAAAATACTGGTGTTACTTTTTGCATGTTTGGATTGTTATTTCCTCACTTTTTTTTTTGTTGTATAAGGTTTAAAGTTGATGAATGATGTTAATATGTTGAATGAATTGAGAAAAGTTCTAATTTGATAGATTAGTGATTCACTCCCACTCATATTAAGATTGGACCTTATATAGTATTAACAATTACTATCAGAGTGTAGGTCATCTTTGTGGTAAGCTAACAGCTTGAGGAAATGATCCAATGATGAAGAGGTAAGGTCCCGATTTTACAAGAGACAACTATAGTATATGGAGTGATAGGATGAAGAACTATATAAAAGGCGTGGGGCCATGGTTCTAGAATCATGTGTAAACAAAATATATAGTTCCTACCAAGACTCTTACTGCATATCAATTGAAGGAACAATAGGAGAACAAGAAACCATTAGAGGCCATAGTAAGTAGTCTATCTGATACTGAGTATATTGATGTACATGGACTTGAGACTACTTATGAGGTTTGGGAAAAGTTAGAGTTAATATATGGTGGAGACATACATGTGAAAAAAGCAAGGGTAGGTAGTTTGTAGGACAAACATGATGACATTAAAATGGTAGAATGTGAGAACATTGCTCAATATGGTCAAAGGATAAAAAAATTAGTTGGTTCTATCAATGTTGTCGATGGTAACATATAACAAGGTGATGTGCTAAGTAAAATGTTGAGAAATTTTCTACCTTCTTATGCCATTAGATTTTTTCTATACAATCATTAAGGACATTTGATATTGTTTCTATTAAAGGATTGATTAGTAGGCTCATTTCTTTTTGAATTAAGTAATTGTGATAACAATATGCCGAAAGTTGAAGCATCTTTTAAGGCCTCTTTTTCACTAGCATCAGAGAAGAAGGGAAAATATAAAAGTCATGAAAATTATTCCAGGGAACTTGTATCTATCTTGGATGAAGAGAAGGAACAAGATGAACTTGAAGTATTACTTGCAATAAGAATACGTAGATGTACTAGTAAGTATAAAGGCAAACTTCCTTTAAAATATTTTTCATGTAACAAGATAGGACATTTTTCTGCCTAGTTTCTTATTGGTGAACAGAAAGAGAAGATCAAAAGATTCAAGGGATGAAGGTGTGTCAGATAAAGAATCTGATGACAATGATGAAGAAGTAGTGTTTGTTTCAGTAAAAGAAGAAACCACTAAAGGTGAGAAGGAATTGGTGCCATGCATGGAACATGGTGATATATGGGTTATTGATAGTGGGTGCTCACATCACATGATAAAACTAAGTTCATAAAGATAGATGAATTTAATGGTGGTATGGTCAGGTTTGGAAATAATACACCCTGCATGGTAATAGGTAAAGTTTCAATATCCTTGAATGGTAAAATCAATATTAGTGATGTTTATTGGGTTGAATTGGTCTTACATATAAGTTGTTGAGTGTTGGTTAGTTGAATAACAAAGGTTATCGTTTAGAATTCAAAGGAGGTATGTGCAGAATACTTGGAAGATCAAGAGATGTGATTGCTACTAGGAAACAAATGAAAGGTAACTTATTCCATCTAAATACTACTCTTAATAGTTGTTTTTTTGCTAAGGTTTAAGATAGTTGGCTATGGCATAGAAGGATTTGTCATGTGAATTTTGATACTTTGATCAATGTTAGTAAGTCAAATGTTGTTAGGGGATTGCCACAATGTGTGAAACTAGACAAGGTAATTGCAAGGAATGTCAGTTCTGTAAGATAACTCATTCTACTTTTAGTAGTCACTTTTTTTCTTCTAAACATATATTGGATTTAGTTCATACTGATCTTTGTGGTCTTAAGAGGAAATTTTTTTTTATCATGGTGATAAGTATTTCATGTTGTTTATTGATGACTATTCAAGAATGATGTGCGTGACATTCTTGAAGGATAAAGCTGAAGATTTCTATATGTTCAAAGTATTCAAGGAACTTGTTGAGAATAAAACATGTTAAAGCTTGAAGTTTTCAAGAACAGACAAAGGAGGAGAGTTCACCTCTTGGGAGTTCACTAAGTATTGTGAAGAAAATGGAATCAAGAGACATATGTTAGCACCAAAGACTCCTCAACAAAATGGAATTGTTGAAAGGAGGAATAGAATTATAGTTGATGTTTCTAGGGCAATGGTGATTCAAGGTGATGTACCTAAGTCATATTGGAGAGAAGGCATTAGCACTACAATATACACAATGAACCAGGTACAAGTGAAGAAAGCAACCTATAAGGAACCTTATGAATTGTGGTATGGTCATATACCTAGTGTTAAGTATTTCAAAGTTTTTAGTAGTAGATGCTATATCAGGAGAGATAATTTCACTGGAAAGGTTGATCCTAAGAGTGATGATTGTATTTTCTTGGTATATTTTACAAAAACAAAGCCCTATAAGTGTTTTAATAAAAGGAATAACCATATGGTTGAGAATATAAATGTGAAGGTAGATGAATATCTAGAGATATCTGAAGAATCCAACAAGAAATATTTAGAGAATGTCCAGAAGATTGTGTATGTGCAACCTAAAGTAAAAGATACAGTTGAACATAACAATGGCGAAGAAGTGGTTAGACTAGCAGAAGAATCTCCTCGACCCAAACTTGTTATTCTGAGGTATGTAAATTTAAATCATTCTAATGATCAAATCATTCGTGGTAAAGATGCATTTGTGCAAACAAGAAGGAAAATCAGGAAATGTTCATGTCTAATTTCAAAGTTTGAGCCTAAGACCATGAATGAAGCTTTGAATAATAATTATTGGATGATCATATTGATAAGAATGACATATGGAGACTTATTCCTAGACCATGAGATAAGAATGTGATTGGTACAAAGTGGGTTTTCAGGAACAAACTAAATGAAGATGGAGAAGTGGTTCATAATAAGGCAAGACTTGTGTGTAAGGAATATGTACAAGAGGAAGGACTGGACTATGGAGAGACATTTTCCACCATGGAAAGACTTTAAGGGGGTAATAATGTTACTTGCTTATGCTACATATAATAAGTTTAAAGTTTTTCAAATAGATTTCAAATCTTGTTTTCTAAATGGGATTCTTGAAGAAGAATTTTACATAGAGCAGCCATAAGGATTGACTCAGCATAAGGACATGGTATGCAAGGTAAAAATGCACTCTATCCACATTGAACAAGTACCTAGAGCATGGTATGAAATGCTACACTCTTATCTTTTGAAGATTGATTTCCTAAGAACAAGTGATGATAGTAATATGTACTTGAATTTTTAAGGTGATCAAATACTGTTAACAAAAGAGTTTGTGTATGACATAAATTTCGGAGTAAACGATGAGATGAGCTTATCATTTGCTGAAGATACGAAGAAAGAGTTTGAGATGTGAATGATAGGAGAAATTAAGTTCTTTATTAGATTACATATTTGAAAACTAAAAGATGGTATCTATATTAGTCAGTCCAAGTACCTAAAGGAAGTACTGAATAATTTTGGAATGGATTATTCCAAGCTAATTGGAACCCCCTTAGTGACTGGATGAAAGATATCTAAGGATACTGAGTCAAAATAAGTGGATGCAACTCTAGACAAATCCATGATTGGTAAGTTACATTATGTTATTCATAGTAGACCAGATATTTCACACGAAATTGGAATAGTGGAAATATTTCAAGATAATCCTAAGGAGTCCCACATGGTAGTGTATGCACCCTAAAATGGTTGGCTAGACTATGGGCCCCCATTCTTCAATTTATCAAATGACATAATCAATTTAGCAAATTCCTGAATCAATGCCTTGCAACATTTTCAATTCAAATCAATTTTCTTGAACAAATCGTAATTAATTCAATTATTTCAATATTTCCTAAGGTTTGATCATTTAATTAATAATCTTATTTAATTAAAAGAAAACAACCCCTTTAATTAAATAAAATGATCTTATTTAATTACAATAAAATATCTTTTTATTGAATAAAATAATCTTATTTAATTAAAATAAAATCTCTCTTTTAATTAAATAATCTTATCTTATTTAATTAAAATCTCTTTTTTTAATTAAATAATCTTATTTAATTAAAATAAAAAATTCATCTTCTAATTAAATAAATAGAATCCCCACTTAAAGCTCTCTTTTTGATGAAAAAAGGAAATAAATCAAGTAAAAAATAAATAAAACTCCTTTTTCTTCACACATATTCCTAAGTCGTGGGATTTTTCCTCTCACTTTCCTTTTAGGGATTTATCTCACATTTCTCTTGAGGATGAATTCCTCTCCACACTTTCCTTTACAAGGAGCCCTATCCTTCTCATTTGAGAGATATCAAGTTTTCATGTTATTGTTATGCTGCAGGTTTGGAGAGCAATTTTGGAGGAGAGTTTGAGCATTTGAGCTTGAACCATGCAACTTCTCTTCTTCTTGTCTTCTTCTATCAGGCATCCATGACAATCCATTCAGAGTAGATTCATGTTAATTTAGATTCATATTTCCTTTCAATAGATTAATCTTGCATATTTCCTTCATAGATTAGATTGCATATTTCCTTTCATGCATCATTATCATATAGAATAGTTTCCATTTTTATTTGCAATGCATATTTGATGATCATGAAGACTAACATTCTTTCTCTTCCTCTTTGAATATCTCATTTCATAGTGTACTTGTATGGGCATAAACCAGGTCCAAACTGAGGGACTTCATCACAAACCCTTGTACTCCATGAATAGGGAGCTATGAGTTGTCATTTGAGACCTCATTCTCGAGCAATCTTGAATACAATGACTCATAGAAGTGTGTCAACATTTTAGCACACATTATTGGTGCTGACCATGGGGCAGAACATCCATTTCTGTCATCACATTCAAAAATTTCTTTTATCTTCTGATATTATTTTCTCAGTGTCTTTGAAGCTCTCATTTTGAGCCAAATCTGACCCCACCATCGTGTCCGGAACATCATTTCAGTTGAAAATGAGTATAAACTCTCCCATATCCAGCAAAAGTAAAATCTATGGAAAATTTCTTTCACCCAAGCAGGATGTACGACCCATTGCATGGAAATTGAGGTAGATTTCAGATTTTTCTGCACGCAGCACGAGGCAAATTTTCAAAAAAAAATCTAAAAAATATTGTTTTTTTTACTTTGTTTAATTTGACAGCCATCAAACCATTATTATGCCTAGACTACTATGATAGCCATGAAACCGTCAATTTTAATGCCACAGTCTACTGACGTCAGCAGCATTTGAAAGGTCTTTGCCTTCACCATTAGATTTTTTAAAATTACAGTCTAACTTCAAACAATCTTATCTTTCTCATTTTAGGTCAAAATTGAGTGTAATTTTTTTTAATTTTTTGTAGAATTATCTGAATATTTATAGATCTCTCTAATTTTCTAGATGTGAGTCACCGATTTATCAGAAATTGCAGGTTTTCATCACCATACCTCTCTAATTCTCTATTTTACAACTTCCAAAATCCTCGTACGGGCTCATACGGTAACTTTTTTTATTGCAATTTTTTTTGAAAGTGCGTGAATTTTTATCTACTTTCTGAATATGCAATCAGATTTATGATTTTCTAATTTTTCTAATGCTGATGAATTTTGGGCTTTGTTTTTCTCTAACTTATCTTGTTGATTACAGCCTAACAGTGGTTTGCAGGATGTTTAAAAAGAAGACTAAAAACACTGACTACTAACAAATCATCTTACAGGTTGCCTTGATCAATAGAATGCTAAACATTGTGCTTGCATTTTGTTTTATTTTATTAAAATAAGAACACACATGCAAGACTTTTTAAAATGAACTTATATCTGATGTTTTAGGGATGGAAATAATATCGGGAACTATTCTCTCGCCCTTTTGGGATGATCACAAATCTAGAAACATTGTTGTCATAAGTCTTATGTGTCTGAAGTGTCTTTTTAGATTGTAATCCTAAGAATTATATGAACGTATCCTCTCCCCTCGCTTTGTGGATCTTGGGTGTTAGAGAAATTCATATAATTCTTTTAGCTTGGCTACCTGCCAAGAGCTTTAACAGAGCCGGTGAGAGTGGATTGCCTCACCTATAAAAGGCTAAAGCCAAGCCCTTCCAAATCGGTATATAAAAATGTCATTGTGATTAATCTCACAGTGAACAAGTGTCGATTTCTCTATGCCGACAAAAGATCTCCCTCAGTACCCTCATGGTGCGTAAAAACCTGCAGAACATAACTTTTGTAGGTTGGGAGGCCTCCTTAATGGGGCTAATCTGTCAGATGTATAGCCGCCTGAATGGATGCCCTAATGAAAAAATTTGTTCTAGTGACCAAAACCCTCTATCTGCTAGCATGGAAGGTCAGAGACCGCCTAAGATGTCCCACATTTTCAAGCTCTTAGTAGAGACAACGATCCTTTGGGAAGTGATTTTCTTGGTATTCAAAGCTTGGTGTGCCTGAGAAGTGAGTGCACTGTAATGAGGAGCTCGTGACTCCAAGCTTCTAAGTTGTCCGCTATGAGTAGGCATGGCTAAACTTTGGTTCAAGGGGGAATTCAATAGATATTTCCCTAGCTTACCTAGGTTATGGTGTGACTATTCTTTTTTTACAACAAACCAATCTGCTTGATGTATCTTGTGTGAGTGAAAGATCAAAATAGAAACCAAACATTCAAAGAAAACATGAAAAAATGATCAACAAATCTGCATTCTTAAGTGTCAAACTGTCAACTTCCTCAATTTTCTATCTTGTCATTTCCATTCTTCCTTGGTCGATCCCGGTTAGATTAGGTCACTTACCCCACTGTTAGAAGCTTCTTTACACTTTGGATTCTTGCGTGTTGACCTCTTGAACTAGTAATATTTGGTTTCACAAGTGTCCTTGCTTGAAGTTGGTGAGCTAGAAACAGTCCTTGTTGAGAAGATGAACCTTTAGATCCTTTGATAACACACTTGGAGAGTTTTAGTAGTCTCTTTTCCATTCACTTCCATACAAATTCAAATTCAATCAATATAACTTGGGTAAATCATACTCTTGATCCATATGTGTTAGGGTATTCACCCATTCAGTGGGCACCTCTATGGCAGTGTTGGTTTATGCCTCTTGAAAAATTCTACCTTATCACCTCCCTTTTGGACAAGTGAGTACTTTTACTATCCTGGTTTGATACCAATGTTTCTTAGGGTCATCCTATCACCTAGTACCTTTTCTTTCATGCCAGCTACAACAAGATATAAAGTAGATCAAGGAAAGTGACCTTAAGTATTCTTTAACCAGTTACCCTTAGTTCAAACTCGTCAAAAACATAAGGGAAAAGAACCCATATTTGATCAATCACCCAAGAACAACTAATAAATTTGGTTTAATTCTAAGAGTAACCTTAGTGAGTTGGGTAAACTCTTAGCATGTTCTCGCTTAGATATGGATATGAGTTACACAATGACTCGACGAAAGAGGGGAGAAATGGACAAATGCCTTGATGACATATTAGAAAGACATAGAGATACCATTATGTTTGGTGGTTGCCCTCACGAAAGTTGACCAGTCTCATCCCTCATCTCAACTAGATATATGGATGCACACCAAAGGGCTAAAAGAGGTAAGAGGCAAGCCTATCAATATGAAAAATCACAACATGATAACCAAGCTGATGAACCTTATGACACTTGCGTAAATGCAACATACACCAATAATTTATTTTGACATTCAAGACCAAGTTCACCATTTCAAAACATCTTCAAGATACACGAGTGAAAGACTTAATAAAATTGAGTATGAAAAGAAAGCCTTCCTAGCCAAACAAGCTACAAAGGAAGAGCAATTTAGAATCCTAGAGTTGGAAAGACAAGCCTTATTGGAGATAGAAAGGAAATCCTTTCAGGAAGAGCAAGATAGACTCTGGGCTCAACAAATTAATGAATAGTTCAACAACATGCATGTTGGTGGTGAAAAAAACTCTCCTCCATCCACCCTCCTAAGACTCCATGAAGTGGAAGACATTCGAGAACACCTTCACAATCTCCTAGCCCTAGAGGAAGAAGGGCTTGAAGACATGATCATTATAGGAGACTAACACCTCCTAGGAACTCAAGAAAACCTTCACAATGTGCTCACAAAGTTCAAAATATGGGGTAGTAGCTCGAGTTTTAACCTCACCTCCTAGGACTTCATGAAAATGCAACAAGAACCACTTTTCTAGCAGTATGTGGAGAAATATTAAGAGAAAAACAAAGACAAGTTCCTAGAAATTTTAATCAACAAGGGTGCTAGAGTCCCCTACAACTTTCATGTGGACAAGAAGATTAAGAAGCAAGGTCCATCTCAATAAGAAGATATCAAACAACTTAAGAGCATGATGGAAAAGATGTTGGCACTCAAGAATTCATTCTCACATGATTCAATTTGTCCTAATCCTTTTGACAAAAATTTTAACATGAAAGACTTCCATAGAAAGGTTGAGATCCCTCAATATGACAAGTATGATGGAAATGGACATCCACATGATCACGTATACCAATTTTATACCACAATTTTTGAGTTCCATCAAGATGACTCATACCTCATGAGATTTTTCCCAAGGAGTCTTAAGGGTCAACCGATGAAATGGTTCCCCCTGTTAAGAATTTCAAAGAGGTCATCCATAGATTCGTTCAACACTTTGCATACAATCTTTCAAGATCTCTCACCATGTTGGACTTATACAACTTAAAGAAAAATCAAGGGGAATCCTTTGTTACTTTCTTGGAAAGGTGGAGATGACAATGCTCTCGCTACCCTAGGACCATTACTAAAAATGAAAAAAATTGACATCCTTGTTAGCAACTTGGTTCCCAAAATGTGGTATGAAGTTAGGAAGATGGTTTTTGATTCTTTTAACACCATGGTTGAAACTGTATGTAGGATTGAGGATTTTTTGAAAGAAAAAGGAATTTTGACCAAACATGGAAACACCACCAACAACAACAATGGTCAAAATGACAACAACCCTAACACGGATAAAGGAAAGAACTCACATTGGAATAGGAACAAACAAGTGGTCAATGATGGAGTTTTGGACTCCTCTCAACCCAAAGATCAAACTATGCTCCACTTGTCTAGTGTTGTTCAAGCCATGAAACTCAATGCATCTAATCAACAAGAGAACAAGCCAAGATACCAAGATAGGCCTAAGAAAGAAAGATGTTAGTTTTCAAAACTTGGCGATTCATGTGAGGATGTCTTGAAAACACTTATTTCCAATAACCTTGCGCATCCTCAAGATCCCGTAAAGAATTATATACCTGATGTTAAGCCAGATTGGTGGGACGAGAAATCCTTTTGCAAGTTTCACAATGACGGTGGACATGATATTGAAAAATATTGGAAACTCAAACATATCATCTAAGATCTCATTGAGAATGGAAAACTTAAGATAGATGGATTGAATACCAACACCAATCATAAGGCATTCAAAGAACCTTTGCCCAAGTATGAGAAGGGGGAAACCTCTAAATCTAAGAATGGAAAGGCTGAGATGAATTAGACTTACATAGATGCAGAGAATGTTGTCAACGTGCTTGAAGTTGTCAAAGAAAATGTCAACATGATGAGGGATAAAGATCCCTATGGTTATGATCTAGACCTGGACTCTCCTCCTATCTTTGATGAAGAAGCTGTTGTGGTGCTAAGGGGTCCTATATCTAGAGTGTCAATACAAACTCTCAATACTATCATATGAAGTCAAGGTTCTATTTTCATTAGAGGACCCAATTCAAGTCAATCAAATAATCCAAAGCCAGTGTTATCCAAGAATGTCACCTCAAAACTAGCACTCAATCCTAAGTCAAGCTATAATCTTTTCAATCCGTTGCAAAGAACCCTAGCTCAAATTTTGATCTTTGAGCTCTTAGAGTTGTCCCTGAGACACACACAAGTCCTTGAGGATGCGTTGCACGTAGCAAATGTCCCCAACAACTTAGATGTTGATCAATTCTAGAACATGGTTCACCATATTTTTATCCCTCATTACCTTAATTTTTTAGAGAATAATGATAAACCTTTGAGGTACCTACACAATATCACTCTCCATATTGAGGTCATGATCCACAAAACCCTTGTCAGGCGTGTGTTCATAGATGGGGGTGCTAGGCTTTACATCTGTTCCTTTAGTCTTTTGAAAAAGTTGGATTATTCTGAACAAGTCATAGATACGAGGAAAAAGATCACCATAAAAGCCTATGATGAAGTGGAAATAAGTTTCAAGGGTTAGTCATCCTTCCTGTTAGGATTGACCCTGTTGACAAAGATATTTTATTTCAAATAGTTGATGTTGGGCCCCTTGCGTATAATATCTTGCTCGGTAGACCATGGATTCATGGTATGCAAGCAGTGTCATTTACCTATCATCAGTGAGTTAAGTTCCCTTACAATGGAATAGAGATTTTATTGGGTTTAATGGGAAGTAGTACTGAGAGGGGAGGGGTGAATCAGTACCTCTAAAACTTCTTCTTATCCTTTAATCAATTAACCTTAGTAATCAATTGCATGTCCATTCAGCCTGATCTATACTATATTTGTGTAAGTTATATCAATTCATAACATTGATAAACATATGAATCATTCATAGAAACATTAATGAACATAATTGACACATAACACAAGATATGATATCGTAGAAAACTCTTATTAGGAAGTAAAAACTGCGCTGGGGATTGCACCCAAAAAACTTCACTATCTGTAGATTGGAAGGGGCCAGTTAAGGCTTACAATTTTCATGACTTATGATGATCTACCTTGTTAGGTGTATAGGTGGAGACCTGTTAAATTCTACTTTGTTAAGAGCTTTTAGCAACACTGTTAAGTGTGCACTTGGTTAAAAGATTTGATATTGGACTGTTAAAGCCACCTTTCTTGAAAGGAATTTTTACACTTTGCTTCACATGTTAGAATGACAACAAATTAAAAATTCACCTGGTAAATACAATCTCCTATTGCTTCTATAGATCCTATGTAGTTCACATAAAAATAATATCACCTTAGCTATAATTGAATAATACCTCTGATTATCAGTTTCCTCTATTCTTGGTTCTGCTAACCAAATTCTTCTTTTTTTGTTCTGGTTTTTGAAACTCTCAATTCAATCCATAGATGTGCTCATTCTATTCTCCTCTCTTTTTCACACACATTCTAATGAATGATTACATCATATATTTATAGATGGATTGATTTCATTGAGTTGTAATAAAAACAATGTTAACTCTAAGATTAGGTTTACAACTTGCACCTAGATCTCCTAGTCTATGTGCTTTAAATCAATTAGACTGATCAAAAAACTTACATTAATGTTTCTTGTCCCTAAATAAATGGATTTGAAAATAATTAAATATCCTATAAATAGAATACCCTTGCTTTATATGATGTGGAAGTCAGATCCACTTTTTGCAAGTTGCAACTAACTTTCGGTTCTGTCTGTCGGTCATGCTTGACTGTCCTTCAGTTTTTAGTTTCGGTTGCACTAAATCTATTTTTTGGGTCTACACTATAACTTTCATTTCGATTTCCTTTTTGGGGTTCCACTCTAACTCTAAGTATTACGATTTTTGATTTACACACTACCTTGTGTTATCAGTTCTCTCTATTCTTTGATGTTTTTGGTGATCTCCCAATCTGATCTTCAGTTTGCCCTTTACTATCTTTCGGTGTAGGCTTAGTGAAAATGTTGTTTGAATACTAATGACAAATTAATGTCATCAATCTCTCCCTTTGACATTAGTATCAAAAACTGATATGTGCAAAATACAAATAAAATGTTAAGTATATAGAACATATATAATCCTTAGTCATTTAATGGCTCCCCTATGTATATACTGGTATATTTGTACATATGATATATTTTCCTTCTTCATATCATTGTCTCTTTATAGATATACATATACATATCTACATTTTGACCATTCTGAATGAATGTACATAACATTTTCAATAATATTTTGTACAAGTATCATTTCCCCCTTTATTTGATATTAAGGGCAAAGGTCAATTATCTTAGAGCTTATCAAAAATGTCTGAATGAGAAGACTTCATGTCTTCCATCATTTTATCCCATTGCTCCTTTAGGTTTTCTAGAGCCATTTTCTCAAGTGTTATCCTGGCATGCATATCATAGATGTTGTCTGCCACAGACATCTCAAGAGTTGCTATTAGTTGACTTGCAGAACTTATATGTTGTTGTAGCAGTGTAAGATTTGGTAGAAGTTGAGCCTATAGCTCGGTTACTTCTTCTTTGAATCATGTCTCTACTTCCTAGAGCTCTTCCCTTAACCATTTTTCTTCAATGATCTTTTCATAATGTAGTATGACTTCATTTTCTCCATTGGTGGTTAAGCTACTAGAACTGTTTGCTAGATCTGTATCTAGCTTAGCTATGTTGTCACTATTTTCTTTAGTGATCTTTTCTATTGTGCCTAGCTTTTGAATTCAGGTTATAGGTTTAGATATAATGGGGTCTAATTTAGATATGAATTCTTACAGCTTTACCTTCCTTCTCGGCCACTTCTTGGTTGATGTTTTCTTGAAGCTTTTGTTGATACTTCATTTCTTCTCTCTCATCAATTGCCTTTTCAGCATCAATATTCTGAGTGGTGATGGCATTAGTTAGGATAGATACTAGATCAATTATAGGCTTTCTTGGATCAATATCAACATCAAGTACAATTTGGTATAGAATGTCTTGTGTTGTCTCTAGAACCATTGATTCCTTATGTTGTTTCTTCAGCTTTTCTTGTAAGTCCTTCCTTTGGCATATCTCTCCATATTATTGTAGTGCATCCATGTTAAGTGTAGTGGGGTCACACTTTGGTATTTCAATGATTCATCTAGTGTAACCTCTAACTTTTTCTTCTTTGTCTTCTTCTTCTTCTTCTTTTGTGACTAAGTGGAATGTAGTACCATTGCCAATTTTTCAGCCTTTTGTGTTGTGCTTGATGATGTGACTTGTTGTGCTTCTTTTTGCTAATTTGCATCAATTTTATCTCATTGGTTGTCTGCATACGTCTCTACATTCACCGTAGCATCGTCGATGGCACCTTTGTCTATTTTCTCAATAGTTCCATCTTTTGGCTTGTCTCCTTCATTGGTGTCCTTTGCATCATCTATTTTGGTGTTCTCATTCTTTTCTTGAGTTTCTACATCTTTGTCCTTATCTCCTTTTGTAACCTTGTTATTGTCAGTTACATCTTGAGTATCTCCAATGTTTTGGTGACCATCGGTGTTGTCTTTAATTGCTTCTTCTCTTGCATCCTTTGGAGTTTCCTTGTCAGGTATTTACTTGTTTGTTGCATGATATTGATAGCAAGTATCAATATTGGTAGTTTTCCTGGAATGTTCACCTATGCTCCATCAATTGTTATGTCATATTCACCAGTTGTATATTTTACAATAGTGACATCTTCATCCTTATTGATTTCATTTGCTGGGTCATCGGTAATGTTGATGACATTGGTATCCACAATGTTGTCATTTGTGGTATTATCCCATATTTCATCTACCATATCTATAGTCTTATTCCCTATTGTATCATCTTCCTCTTTATCCAGCTCAATGGATGTATCATCTTGGGTTTCTTTATCAACATTTTGTTGTTGAAGGTCTTTGTCGAGGCTATCTTTCTCAATTGGTCGGCTCATTGTTTTGCACCATCTTTTATGACTATCCTTTTCAAGTTCAATCAACTTTCCTTCAATAAATTTGCATGCCCTTAGCTTTGGTGAGAATTCTTTCTTGTGTTTCTCCATTAGTTCATTTATCTCTACCTTTGTAGATTCAGGCGCAATTAGAGACACAAGCACTCTCTCTCTGATTTCTTTGTCATTTGCCAAAGCAAATGTCCAACAAGTGGGTAATTTGTCTAAGAGTTCATGTGGAACATAACTTCCTTCAAATTATATGGGTACATTTTGAATTTATACATCTTAGCTATCATGGATTCTTGAATTTTGTTTTGAGCTTCTTGATTTCTTTTCCCCCATTTCTTAATGTGTGTATCAGTAATGGATCTAGAATTTGAAATATATAAACACAAATGTCATCAATAGTGTCAGGTTCTTTTACCTTGACATTTTATTCCTCTAAGGCTTCATCTCACTCAATTTCCTCTATATCCTCTCAGTTTATGATGTATTTTCTACCCTTCTTGTTTTGTCCTCTCTTCGGTGTTGGAGATTTTCTTTTGTAAGTATCGACTTTTCCTTTCTTAAGAGGTGAAGGCGTAGAGTCTTTGGACATTTGGCTTTTGGTCCTTGAAGCATTTTTAGTTCTTTGTTTCTTTGATGGTTGAGGAGGTGGTGAGTCTAACTCTGTTTCCTCTGATTCAATCTTTTCTTCATCTTTACCAACATATACATGTTCTTCAGTTTCCTCCTCTTGTTCAATTTATTCAGCCTGCCCAGCTTCTTCCTCGTCCACTGATAGAATCTTGTTGAGATTCTTTACCATTCTGTCCATCTTCTTGACTATCTTCTTGACGACCAGGTCTGATTTAATTCTTGATTTAGCTTGTTCATATGTTCCAAACCTTGGTTGCTTTTTGTCCAATGGTTCATTAATTAAGGAATCAATGACCTTTGTTGCAAGATCAATGTTGATCTCATATTCCACTGGTTGCAACCATATTGTTCTAGCTAATATAGGTTTGATGAAGGTATGATATGTGTCAACCATGAATCATATCTCATCCTTATATTGCTTGATGAGTTTCTCGGGGATTCTTATGCTCTTTTGCATTCGGTCTTTGAATACATTGAAGTATCCATCCATGACAGTTTCAAAATTATCTCCTAGTGCAGCTATGTGCTCACTGATTTGTATGGTGACCAGTTTGGTGCTGTCCCATTTCACATCTCCTACTGATGGGAACTTTCCTTGAAAATAAAAGAAAAAACACATGATTAATGAGAAAAACTTACAGGTGTTTGACTTTGCATTCCTGATTGATTTTAGGTTTTCCTTCAACTGGTTCAGGTGTAGCTCAGATAAGTCTAGCTATGTGCCTTTCTTCACAATTTTGTAAGCATTGTCCACAAAACCTTATGAAATAATTTTTAATCTACTGGCCTTGAAGAATTTGTAGCCCAATACACATGCACCAAACTTAATTTCACCATCGTTTATTGTTGTCACTTTCAATCCACGACCATCCCATTTGGCTCCAGTCATCTTTTCGGTCCCTGCCTTCGGTGGATGCTTTAGTGCTTTTACTTTATCAGTTATAGGGTAAGTGATGACTACATGGATGACATCTCAGGTGATTTCCTTTGGTTCATCCAACCATAACTTGTTGTTATACATTCTGCTTAGTACTAATCAAATCCAATCGGTTTTGAAGACCTTAGGAAACTTTAGGGCATTGGTAAGCCCTTTTACCTCAATGTGCTTTTGTTCTTCCTTAAGTGTTCCATCATTTTTACAAAGATTCTGGTAAGCTTCTTCCATCTCTGACGTTCCAATATCTACAATTTTACAGTGTATGAAGGATCAGACATCTTCGACTAGCAAAACCCTAGCTAGTATGTGCAAAAACACACTAGCATCGTCGGGTTGTGAGGCAACCTCTGGATGGATCTTATATTTGGGTTCCTCACATGCATTGTTCTTGATGAGTTTGAACTCATCCTTCTTTGCATTCTTAGCTTTTATAGATCATGATGTTGATGCCATTTTCAAAAATTAGGGCTTCTACATAAATGCGTGAAAACACAGAGTTGTCGGTCTGTAGAACTTACTGTTGTGTTTGTAATGATCTCTGAACTAGTTTGAAATGCTTGTAGGTTGATTCGTGATTGCTCTACAACTTGGTTCCTTTCTTCTCATAATTGCCTTCGCTCCCTCTGCTCTAGGTGTCGTGACAAATGAGTCACCCCGATGCCCTATTTATAGCCATTTCCCTAAAATGCATGTAATAAATGCTCACCAACTTGTCATTGTCCAAAGACTGAGTTCATCGATGAAGGATTTATTACCATCAGTGATTCTTACAACATTTTTGAGTAGTCAAAGTTGACTTAGCCTTTACCGATAGGTTTTGGTAATACAGACAATTGTTCATGTGCATGCTTACCGATGCATCTCAGTCAATACTAACAACGTTTCTTTATAATTGACACCTCTTGGTAAATTTAGGTAGTCTTTTCTTCAAGTGTATACCGAAGGGTTTTAGTATATATGCCCGAAGACATAGTTTTCACATATTTAAACAAGTATAACCATGATGCATCTTTCTTATGCTAATTTGGAATTATTTCATCATATTATGGAACTAATGTAAAGTAATAGCTTAGTGTTAATGCAGTTCCATACTTACTTGTTCTTCTTAGGTGGGGTTAGTGAGGTCACCAGATCCATTGGATAGGGTGTTACCATTTTCATTTCTCATTCCAATTTCATCATTGCTTGAAGATTTTCTCCACATCTTGTCTCTAGCCCTCTAGATATCTTCAATGGTGTTTCCATTGGGATATGTACTTGTCTCTGTCATTCGATCTCTGCAGTCCTTTTTGAGATGACCAAATTTATGATAGTGTAAGCATGTCATTCAGGGGTTAGTCCATCCTCTAAACATTCTTGTCCAAAGTCTCATACAGTTTGCAACAATGTGGCCATATCTAACACATCCTGTACAGTTTGTCCAAGTATTATAGTCCCATAGATATTGATTACCGATTCTCTTCGGTTGATATGGAGTTTCTTGACCTTTTGGCTTCCATTCTTGTCTTTTCTTTTTCCAGCATTCAAGACTTGTGTTCCCATTCATCTTGCATGTAGGATAGTATTTTTCCATGTAGGTTTCCCTCTTTGGTTGATCCACCTTAGACTTACATTCATATGCTTTATGCCATTTCTTGTTACATTTATAACAAAATCGTATGAATGAAGATGTAGATTTAGGAATACCTCTCATTTTTCCTCTGCATACATTTTCTATGTGACCTTTCTTTCCACAGTGTTTGCATGTAAGCCTTTTTGGTCTTGTATTTTCATAGACATTCTTTGGATTGGATTGATTTGAAAATTCTAAATTTTTGCTAAATCCTAAACCATTGTTGTTGTTGACTCTTCGTTGTCCTTCAAGAAAATCATCCATTCTTTTATTTCTCTCTTCAACCTTTACGATAACTTCATTATGTTGTTACTGAATTCTAGCCTCATGCTTTATTTTTTCATTTTCTTCTCTTAGTTCATCGATAATCTATATTCTTTTAATGAGTTCAACATTCATGAACTATTTTCTTCTTGACTCATAAGAGTAATTTGATTTGTGAGCTCATGGTGATGCTCAACATGTCTTGGAATTTCTAACTCATTTTCTTGTAGTTTCTCTGTAATCTTCCTCCTGTCATTAGTGGCAAGTGTTCTTTCTATTTCAGCTTGTCTAGCAGAACTCATCACATCAATCATTCTTTCCATTTGGTTCTCTTGACCGATTTGCAGCATCTTTATTTACTTTGTCAGATGTTGATTGATCTCCTTTAGATTTTTGATGTTCTCTTCTGATGTATCTAATGCTTTGCTTGCATTTGATCCTAAAGACTCAAAGAAATATGGAATCTCTTCTTGCTAATAATCTTTTTCATTGCTTTGAGTTTCCATTCCTTTTCTCTCATTAACTCTCTCATGTTGATTATGGATTCTTTATATATTGTTCATAGAACATCTGTATCTCAAGCTTTTTGTTCTCAATATTTTTATCAAGTTTGTACTTCTCCATTGTATGATATTTTATCTTAAGCCTTTAAGATTTCCAAGAAGATACTTAGCTCTGATACCAATTGTTGGGTTTAGTAGGAAGTAATCCTGAGAGGGGAGGGGCAAATCAGTACCTCTAAAACTTTTTCTTATCCTTTAATCAATTAACCTTAGTAATCAATTGCATGTCCATTCAATATGATCTATACTATCTTTGTGTAATTTATATTAATTCATAACATTAATAAATATATGAATCATTCATAGAAACATTCATTAACATAATTGACACAAAACACAAGATATGACATCGCAGAAAACTCTTGTTAGGAAGTAAAAATTGTGGCGGGGATGACACCCACAAAACTTCACTATCTGTAGATTGGAAGGGGCCGGTTAAGGCTTACAATTTTGATCACTTCTGATGATCTACCATGTTAGGAGTATCATTAGAGACCTATTAAAGTCTACTCTATTAAGAGATTTTAGAAACACTATTAAGTGTTCACTCAGTTAAGAGAATTGATATTGGACCGTTAAATCCACCTTTCTTGAAAGTAATTTTCACACTTTTCTTCACTTGTTAGAATGATAGAAAATTAAAAATTGACCTAGTAAATGAAATCTCCTATTTCTGATACAGATCCTATGTAGTTCACATAAAAATAATATCACCTTAGCTATGATTGAATAATACCTCTAATTATCGGTTTCCTCTGTTCTAGGTTCTGCTCACCAAAATTTTCTTTTTCTGTTTTGGTTCTTGAAAATCTCAATTCAATCCATAGATGTGATCATTATGTTCTCCTCTCTCTTTCACACACATTATAATGAATGATTACTTCATCTATTTATAGATAGATTGATTTCATCGAGTTGTGATAAAAACAATGTTAACTCTAAGATACTATTTACAACTTGCACCAAGATCTCCTTCTCTATGTCCTTTAAATCAGTTAGAATGATTAAAACACTTACATTAATATTTCTTGTCCCTAAAGAAATGGATTTAAAAACAATTAAATATCCTATAAATAGAATACCCATTCTTTATCTGACGTGGAAGTCAGATCCACATTTTGTAGGCTGCAACTGACTTTTAGTTCTGTCTGTCGGTCATGCTTGACTATCCTTCAGTTTTTACTGTCGGTTGCACTAAATCCTTTTTGTCAGTCTACACTGTAACTTGCATTTCGGGTTCCTTTGTCGGGTTCCACTCTAAATCTTTATATTGTGATTTTCAGTTTACACACTACCTTGTGTCATCGGTTCTCTCTGTACTTAGTCATTTTTGGTGATTTGCCAATCTGATATTTGGTTTTCCCTTTATTGTCTTTCAGTGTAGGCATACCAAAAATTTTGTTTGAATACTAATGAAAAATAAATGTCATCAATCTCCCCATTTGACATTAGTATCAAAAACTGATATGTGCAAAATGCAAAAAAAATGTTAAGTATATACAACATATATAATCCTTAGTCATTTAATGACTCCCCCTATGTATATGCTGGTATATCTGTACATATGATATATTTTCCTTCTTCATATCATTGTCCCTTTATGGATATACATATACATATCTACCTTTTTCCCATTCTGAATGAATGTACATAACATTTTCAATGATATTTTGAACAAGTATCATTTCCCCCTTTATTTGATATTAAGGGCAAAGGTTAATTACCTCAGAGATTATAAAAAATGTCTGAATGAGAAGACTTCATGTCTTCCATAATTTTCTCCCATTTCTCCTTTAGGTTTTATAGATCCATTTTCTCAAGTGTTATCTTAGCATGCATATCATAGATATTGTCTTCCATAGACATCTCAGGAGTTGCTATCAGTTGGCTTGCATAACTGATATGTTGTTCTAGAAGTGTAAGATTTGGTATAAGTTGAGCCTATAGCTCGGTTAATTATTCTTTGAATCATGTCTCTACCTCCCATAGTTCTCACCTTACCCGTTTTACTTCAATGATCTTTTCATAATGCAGTTTGACTGCATTTTCTCCATCTATGGTTAAGCTACTAGCACTGTTTGCTAGATCTGTATCTAGCTTAGCTATGTTGTCACTATTTTTTTGAGTGAAATTTTATATTGTTCTTAGCTTTTGAATTAAGGTTATAGATTCAGATATAATGGGGTCTAATTCAGATATGCATTCTGACAGCTTTACCTTCATTCTTGGCCACTTCTTGGTTGATGTTTTCTAGAAACTTTTGTTGATACTTCATTTCTGCACTCTCCTCAATTGCCTTTTCAGCATCAATATTTTTAGTGGTGATGGTATCCATGAGGATATCTAGTTGATAAATTATAGGATTTCTTTGATCAATATCAACATCGATTACAATTTGGTATAGAATGTCCCGTGTTGTCTCTAGTACCATTGATTCCTTATGTTGTTTCTTCATCTTTTCTTGTAATGCCTTCCTTTGGCATATCTCTCCATTTCTTGTAGTGCATCCATGTCAAGTGTAGTGTGGTCACACTTTGGTATTTCAATGATTCATCTAGTGTAACCTCTAACTTGTTCTTCTTTGTGTTCTTCTTCTTCTTTTGTGACTAAGTGGAATGTAGCACCATTGCCAATTTTTTAGCCTTTTCTATTGTACTTGATGATGTGACTTGTTGTGATTCTTTCTATTGCTTTGCATTGATTTTAGCTTGTCAGGTGTCTCCAGAAATCTCTACATTCACCTTAGCATCATTGACACCTTTGTCTATTTTCTTAGGAGTTCCATCTTTTGGCTTGTCTCCTTCATTGGTGTCCTTTGCATCATCTGTTTTGGTGTTCTCATTCTTTTCTTGAGTTTCTACATCTTCGTCCTTATCTCCTTTTGTAACCTTATTTATGTCAGTTACATCTTGAGTATCTCTGATGTTTTGGTGACCATCGGTGTTGTCTTTATTTGCTTGTTCTCCTACATCCTTTGGATTTTCCTTGTCAGGTGATTTACTTGTTTGTTGCATGATATTGATATCATGTATCAATATTGGCAATTTTCCTGGAATGTTCACCTGTGCTCCACCAATTGTCATGTCATGTTCGCTGGTTGTATCTTTTACAAAAATGACATCTTCATCCTTATTTATTTCATTTGTTGGGTCATTGGTAATGTCGATGACATTGGTATCCATAATGTTGTCATTTGTGGTATCATCCCATATTTCATCTACCATATCTAGAGTCTTATTCCCTATTATATCATCTTCCTCTTTATCCATATCAATGGATGTATCATCTTGGGTTGCCTTATCAACATCTTGTTGTTGAAGGTCTTTGTCAGGGTTGTCTTTCTCAACTAGTCGGTTCATTGTTTTGAACCATTTATTGTGACTTTCCTTTTCAAGTTCAATCAACTTTCCTTCAGGAAATTTGTATGCCCTTAGCTTTGGTGAGAATTCTTTCTTGTGTTTCTCTATCATTTCATTTATCTCTACCTTTTTTAGATTCAAGCAACATTAGAGACACAAGTAATCTCTCTCTAATTTCTTTCTCATTTTCCGAAGCAAATGTCCAACAAGCAGATAATCTGTCCAAGATTTCCTATGGAAAATAACTTCCTTCAAATTGTATGGGTACATATTTGAAGTTATACATCTTAGCTATCATGGCTTCTTCAATTTTTTTTTGATCTTCTTGATTTCTTTTCCCCCATTTCTTAATGTGTGGATCAGTAATAGATCCATAATTTGCAATATATAAACACAAATGTCATCAATAGTGTTAGATTCTTTTACCTTGACATTTTCTACCTCTAAGGCTTCATCTCGCTCAGTGTCCTCTATATATTCTTGGGTTCTGATGTATTTTCTACCCTTCTTGTTTTTCCCTCTTTGTTAAAGATTTTCTTCTGTTCAAATAGTTTACTGTATATTTGTCATTGATGACAACATATAGTATACATCAATGAACTATATTCACTTTTCTGTATGGATATGAGGAAGCCTTACATAGTTATTTTTATGTTTCAGACATAGTTACTATACCATGTATATACACATATATTTAAATGTTTAGTAACAATTGACTTATGTTACTCTGTTTACCAAACACAATTTCAGAAGATTGTTCTCAGAAAGCCGACGATAATTTTATTGATTCTTCAGTTGTGTCTATCTATGGGATATGTGTGTTCAGATTCATGTTTATTTATGAGTCTTATATAATTAACCAAAGGTGCTAATTGTGTTTCATCTGAAGCATGACGTTTGGGTAATTTTTGTGGAGCCAACTTTGTTATGCGATGCGTCTATTTAGTTTGAGTTGCGCAGTTCTAACTATGTTATGTGCTTGGTTTGGCTGACAAAAGAAGCATTGAAGGGATTCCTAAAGCCGAAAAAGATCATATCTTTTGGAGAAGATGCTTATAGTAGTTCATTTGAAGATCACCAAGTCTGAATGATAAGAAAAGAGATAAAACAAGAACATAGAAGAATGCTATTTGTGTTGGGATAGTAAAGAAATTTCATTCATCAGTCAAAGATATATGTGAAGAAGAAAGAAGTGCATACAATACATTGGAACTGATCAAGAGAGTAGGTCTCATCAAACAGTTCATTATCATATATAGTGTATATATGTTCTACTGAAGTTTGTAGCCTTCACCATTTTAGCAGCGAGCTTTTGGACAGTGACTCCTCACCCATAACATGGTTATTTACAAAAGACTCATAATAGGGTCTGACCCTTAACCAGGTCACTGTACTTATTTCATTGTAAAGATCAACTCCTAATAGGGTTGTAAGATCTTCTAACAGGTATTATTATACTCAAGTACAATTCTGTATGGGTGCTAATTCCCATCAGGGTTTTTACCTATTTTGGTTTCCCCGTAATCAAATTGTGGTGTTGTGTTTAATGTTATCTTACTATTCATATGCTTGATTAGATTCTGTACTTAATTGGAGAAAAATAATTTAAATAGTTGATAACTGATTCACCCCCCCTCTCAGTTATCCCTTTAGACTATTCCAACAATTGGTATCAGAGCCAAGTACCTTGGAGAGAAAGCCTAAATGGCGTACATCAGGAAAGAGAGTCCTAAGTTTGATGGATAGAATTATCTTGACTAGAAGAAAAAAATGATAACACATCTTCAGTGCATTGGTTTTGAGATTTATGAGATTTCTACTCATTCAATAGATGTTCCCACCTTGAAGGACCTTATAGAAGAAGATTCTACAAATTAAAAAAAGGAAGTATTCACCCAAATTGCAATTTCCAAAGAAGCCCTAATAAGTGCCCTATCTGACAATGAATTTTCAGAGATCAAGAAGGCAGACAAAGCACATTCAATTTGCAAATACCTAGAAGACATGTTTGAAGGAGACATCCAAGCCAAGAATGCACGTAGAAAGACATGGAAGAAAAGATACAACATTTTAGAGATGCTACCTAAAGAAAACATCAGAGCTTACAATTAGAGGATTAATGAAGCAGTCTCAGGAATCAGGAACAATGGTGGAGAAATTTCAGAGGATGATATAATGGAAAAAATAATGACCACATTGACAAAAGATTATGAAAGCAAGATAAACATCTTGGATGAAACCATGCAATTCTCAAAGGACTTCAAAAGAGAAACTTTTATTAGTAAAATATCAGCATTTGAGATATCAAGATTGAAGACAAAACCTAAAATGGAAACAACTTTCAAAGCCTCAGTCCATGGTAAGAAATCCTCAAAAATATCTAGTGATGTTGAGAAAGAAGAATTTGATATAGAACTAGAAGAAATTATTGCTATGATAGCTAAGAAGGAAAGAAAAGCTAAAGGAAAATATCAATGATAGCTACCATTCAAATGTTTTTCATGTAACTGTAAAGGTAGAAAATGATGTTAATGGAATAAGAGTGTTTTGATACTCAAATCACTTATCACCTTACATTTAATGTTTAGAGTAGAGGGATAAATAAGACATTCCCCTTTATTCTCAAATGCACAACAGAAAGATCCAAATTGATCAACCCAAAAAGGATCAATGCACAAATGAATCAATCTATTGGAAATAAGAACAAAGAGGAAAGTCTTAAATTCCCATTTTATGGAAAGGAATGTGTGATAGATTTAGAATGATTAAGGATTTGAATTGAAATAGATAGGTGAAATGCACTAACCTTGAAATATCGCAGATCAAAGAATTCTATTTTTTGAGGTATGTACTCAGTTTCTAGAAAATATGAAGTATGATCCGGAACTGGAACGCAGTGACGAACAAAACCCAAAAATATTTTTCCAATGTGACACTGTCTTGAGAAAATGGTCAACCTTGACCCACAAATGTCACCCCTGACCCAATAATCTTGACTGTAACCTGCACAACCTCGACATAAAATCTATTTGCGGAGCCTGAAATAAAGCTGAAAAGGGTATCCAGATCTGAGTCCAAATCCGCTGTCCCAAACCTGTACCTACAAGAAAAAGAGGTTTTTTTTTTGGGGAGAGGGGTTTTCCTTAGTCAAACCCTAATTTAGGAATTAACTTTGAAATCAATAATTGAAATAAGAATGCTAACAAGTAGGAGAATTGAATCTAACAATGAAGCAATGATATTCAATAGATATGCAATTGTATTCAGAATGTAAGTAAGTATGAAAATAAGAAAAGCTTGGACTCAATTAGAAACCATAAACCTCCAAGATTTTATGCTTGGAATCCACCTTGAAGATATGATGAAAGATTCTTGAGGATGCACAAAGGATCTTGAAGGAAGATCACACCATCATGATGGCTAGATCTAGGGCTTGAATGATAAATCTTGAATGCTTGAACCAAATCCCTTCAAAGGCTTGAAAGCTTGAATCCTTGATCTTCAATGGAGGAATCAAATGCTTGAGAGGAATACTTGAACACCTTAAGAGCTTGAAAATATGTATAATAATGGATGCTTGAACTTTTTGCTTGATGACCTCTTATCACTTAGTTGATGGTTGTTAGAGAAAATGAGAGGAGAAAGATCCTTTTATATGAAACTAGGGAACAATCTTCTAGAGAGGCTGACATAGGAGAATTAAATTCCAATTAGACCCATCCTCTAGAAGATGACATATATTAAATATAATTTAGGATTTGCCACTTTAGAACTCAAAACAATTGACCCATAAGTGGCAAAATGAATTTTGAATGACCTCTGGCAAATGACAAATTTCCAAATTTGAGAGGGGGACCTAGGTCAAGGTCAAGGTCGAGGTTGACCTCAAACTTGGGGATCATAACCCCTAGAAAAAGTGCCAGGTGGGATAGAAGGTGCCCAGAGAGGCCTAATCAGGGTCCTAAACAGGCACAAAAGTAGGAGATGATGCAGAAATGAGGGGACAATATGATGGTGGTCAAAAACATCCCCTAAGAAGGGCTAAATGTCCTTAACATGGAATTGCTTCCATTTAAAGATGACACATTAAGCCCCCACTTTATCAGAAGTATGGAAATCAAACATGCTTTAGGGAAAGTTAGAATAAATACTCTAGTGGATCACAAAAAGGTAGAACATCACTAAGTCAAGGAAATGAGCCCCTAGACCAAGGATTCTAACTCAACATATTTTCATAAAGATATGGAAGATAAAGAGCAATCAATCATAGAAACATACATGATTACATAAGCAGGACAAGAGAAATACTATAGATAACATAGCTTCATAATCTAATCCTACTAGCATGAAAGTGAAAGAGAGAGAAGGGAAAGTGATTACCTTACCTAGTAAGATGCCCACCTTACTATGAATCACCAAGGAGGGAGAGCCCAATAGGTTCACCCATAAACTATGCTTATAATTGTAATGCATTTTCCGACGGCTTTTGAAAATATCCATAGATCCACATTCTTGTATCACTATGAATATAAAATGTTTGTCTTTTCAGGATTTAGCAACTTATGTGCTTCACCTTCCAAGGATTTAGCATATTGAAAATTTAAAAAGGGTTTGTATCTCTTTAGGATTTAGCAACTTATGTGCGTTACCTTCCGAGGATTTAGCAAAAATAAAAGTAAAAATGCACGTCCCTTCAGGATTTAGCAACTCATGTGTGTTACCTTCTGAGGATTTATCATGCTATAAAATGTAAATTAATGTAAACTATAGTACAAGGGAGACCCTATATATGCCACCCTTCTTATCATGACTACCCACTAGGCAGGATAAGGAAGAGAAAAGAGGATACCTACTTCACAAGGTAAGGAGATATCTAGCTTAACAACAATGTATACCATATTCTTAGCAAAGAGTATTGAACCTTACCTCTAAGAGAATAGATAATCATGAAATAGATAGGTCACTTATGGAAAAAGGATCCTCAAAAAGGAAGAGATCTTATGAACAAGAGCCCTACCATAGAGGAGTCCTTAGGATAAAATATCAGCTTAGAAAGAAAGAGGGACCAAAGATTCAAATAACTAGCCCCCCTGCAATGAAGAGGGAGAGGAATCTCATAATGAAGGAGTCAAACTCTAACCCAAAGCAAAGGCAAGAGTTCATCAAAAGCATAGTTTGGAAAATAAAGAATAGGTGATGACCTAGGACAATCACCTCTCGTAGAAGAGGGTATCTATAGTTAAAAACACACATCTTTATAAGGAAATAATGTTATATGATAAAAAAATGCCACTATGCTAAGGAAAGTAAATCCTTAGATAGAGGAAGAAGGAAAATAACTTACCCCCAGGGGTGAAAGAAAGGGATATATCTAATTATATCAAGAGATATTGTAGCAAAGAGATATCATGCAAGAAGTGAGAAAGTAACCCTTGTGAGGGATAACACACTATTTAGTTTCCAAGGTGAGAGATTTATCAACCATGGAAACCCAAAAATAATGAAATAGGTTATAATAAAGAACATAGATCCTTAATGCAAACCAATATTTTCATGTATGATTGGATATCACATAATAGATAGATAATTCTTAACCAAGGGAAAGTGGATCCCGGAAAGATAGAAGAGAAGGAGATGGCATCCTTGCCCCCCAAGCATAGGAACAAGGATGAAAGGGGACCTATTATATCACTCACAATACTATGCAAGACAATGAGCCCCCAAATATTAGGCTAACATTATTTACATAATGTGAAGTTCCATAGTAGGAACATAAATATTATTTAGATAAAACAGGATTGAAATACAACTCACTGCCACATGATATATAAATAGATTTACTATGAATGAGTTGCCTAATCTTATGATTTAAAGCATGACATTCATTAGAGTGATCATGAAATCTATGATAGAAACAAAAAGGATGAATCTTCAAGTATAGACTACGTTTCTTTTTATGTTTAGGTCTAGTAATTATCTTAGCACGAAGGAGTTTAGGCAGGATGTCATGCCCCACAAGGGAACTAGGGTAGAGAACAAAAATTCTCTTTGCAAAAGAAAACCTAAGTAGAGATTTATGAACAATTTTGAATTTTAAAAAAGAATTAAATAAATAAGACATAGATTAACTTAGATTCCTCCTAGGTTCCCTTCTTATTAAATGCATGATTCATTTAAGTCTATTAAGTAAGCTAACAACAAGATTTACTTCACAAAGAAAACTTCATCATATCGTTATAAGATTATTAAGAAGTATAAAGTACTTTCATTTCAATTTTCCATTTAAAATCATCTATATTCCTAAGTAACCTTTATAAACAATATAACTTTCAAATTAGGTAGAATCATCTAAATCATTGGATAAATTGAAAATATACTACATTTGTTTTACTAGCTTTTCTTTTAATCATTCGTAATGAAAATTGTACTACTTAACTTAAAATCTTACGAAATCCTTTTCTTTTCCAACATACATATTATACATAAATTTCACATCTCCCTTTTCCCTTTTCCTAAATCTACCCATTCCAAATACATAATTTTAAATTACATCAATGACTACATTACATTCCTCTCCTCTTGGGAGGTAACAATAATTTACATCATGAAAGATAATCACAAGGCCTTCATTCTTCAAAAATTGGTACATAAGCAAGCATGAATCTTCAAACACTGCATCTGCAAAAGATACCTCGATTAAAGATTTACCACCCAACCACATGGATACCTAAAAGGACCACTCCCCCATACTAGGAGATAAACACCAAGGTCCACAAAGAAGGAATAGCTAGGCCATACCTAAGGTTGGGTAACCTTTCCCCAAATAGTAAATAAAAGAAGATCAAAGTATAATCCTTTCCCCAAAAAGGTTCTAAGGCTTGGTAGAAACTCTAAGAAACAACCTAAGTGAGTGTCATCACATAGCCCTCACCCCTTGGGTTGTCCTGGTACTAGCCACACCGGGCCCCAGCCCCCAAGTAGGCACATGCGGGATCAAATTCCTTTCATACAGACAAGTGCCATTCAATTGTACCTACTCGTAGGTACCTTCTTCCACTCCCATCCATAGCCTTTACTAGCACTAATGGCACGGGCGAGGCACATTTAATATTTTTAATGTTTGAACCCATTCCCATAAGTTTAATTAAGTTTTCACTTGTTAAATAACTCTTCAATTGGTTATCTTGGTTCTAGCCACTTAGGGCCCCAGCTCCGCACTGAGAGCCACTCACTAGGTGTTGTTAGGTTTTCTACCCTTAACCCACATATCACAATTACACCATACACAATAAAAACACATTATAAACACATTTGAGTACTGCTACACAGAATAGAAATTAATAAGACAGTTTATGAATGTTTAAGATAATTAGGAATGTTTAGGGAGGCCTAGAAAGGTCCTGATCCTCCTAGACAATCCTAAACCCTAAACTACTTCCTACTCACATCCTAACCCTATTAAGGCATCTAAATGTACTAAATATAACCATCACCAACAAGCAATGAACATATTAAAGGTTTAGACAAAATTCCATATGCCAAAAGATAATGTTCCATAAATCGCATTCTAAACCTGAAATTTTGACTAAGCCTGAAATTTGACTAAGTTTGATTTTATTAAAAATCTAAAATCTAGAAGTTGTAACTTAACTCCTAGGAAGCTGAAACCTATCCCATTCAATCCAAAAGGTACCTTATCCCTTTATACAAGTATAACTTAAAAGAAAAATAAATTAAAGTATCGTAACTTATCATAAGTAATAACTATTAACTCGGCCAAATGGCAGACGCGAGAATAAAACAATGTTACACTCGGGATTCTATAAAGTTCTATAAACGGTTGGCTGGTATAAAAAAATGATAGAATATTATAAATGGCTGGCATAAATCAAATTAAACAAAAATGGCTGACATAAATCAAATTAAACAAAAACGACTGACATAATAACGTTGCTATTGTATAAATGACACATGATAAATTCTTATTAAGATGCCAGAGTGTTTGTATTGACAGAATATTACAATAAATAATTGACAAAATAATACTATAAATGGCTACCAGAATAATACAATAATATAACATTTGAAATATAATAATATAGCATTTCTATAATGTATGGATGGCTGGCAAACTAATACAATAATGTATACACAACCATCAATAATACAATAATATACCACATTCTACTATAATACGATAATGTATCAACATTCTGTAATAATACATTATTGTAGAATACATTAATGTGTCAACCTTTTGCAATAATACATTATTACAGAATACATTAATATACTAACATTCTACAATAATAATACACAAAATAATAATAATAATAATAATACAGTAATGCATATATGTTTTCCAATAATAATACAACATACAGAAACTTTCAACAAATCTAAATTCAACATTCATACTATAAAATAAATCTATCTCTCAGGATGGATTCCAACCTGGAGTCCTACAGGATTCGGTTGATGAAGAGTCCTATTCTCTCAGTCTCCTTCCAACAATCCTTAGATTACTTCTAGATGAAATCTCCTGCCTCTACCGAAACAACCAAATGCCAATCTCTGGGAATTATGAAATTCTCTCCTCACAATATAATTTTTCTACAAGCATAGTACTCCTCTCATTATTATTTTCTTCTCCCCTCCATCCCCTCACACATGAAATCTTTCCTAAATATAGATTGGAGGGAGTAGTTGCACAGGTATTCCAACCGATGCAACTATCCACCCGTTAATAATATGGTTTATAAAACCATTCCCGCGAACGGATAATCATATTTTATTTAATAAGGTTTGAATTTCTATCTCCTAAATTTAAGGATGACAAAATAGAGAATTTAACCTTAAAATAATTTACTAACTTACTTAGCTATGGTAATAGAATTTACTAATCCTATTTACCATTTATGAGAATAGCATAGAT
>MU225293.1:5571456-5649500 GCA_018584345.1 Thuja plicata | reverse complement strand
TAACCATAAATGAGCATATCAATCATATCATTATCCACAAAATATAAATGTAAATGTATAGTTCTAACCATCATAATAAAATGTCCAAGTCAAAATTCCAAGTATCACCATACGAGAGGGTATTACACAGAAAAATCTCTTGGTCAAATTCCTTCATAGGGTCATCATGTTTTGAAATGTTATTTGATATGTTGGTAACATTGATGTGTTGTTGAGGATTAAATCCCAATGCATAAGAATGCTTATACCCCCCATTCTGTAAGGGCATTTGAATTCCCTATTTATGTTGAGTACATCCTTGACTATGGAATCCTTTTTTAACTAGTAAATGATAACTATGATCATAACAAGAAGCCATATCAAAAGGAGTGAATGGAACTTAAATAGTCACTATGTCATCATTAGTATGTTTGATAGATTCATAAGAAGGAAAACTAAAGGAATACATCCTAGGAGAAGATGGGGTAGGAGATTGATGCTCCATAGGATCATCACTAAGAGGGAGAGCATTAAGGGAATTCATATTATTTTCCGCTAATGCCTCATCACTAGAAGGAATCCCAATTAGATGTATTGTATTAATAATGTTATTATCTTTCTCTAAAATGTCCACATAAGGGGAGTGTATTTTATAAAAAGAGTCATCATCATGTATGAATATGTCATCCATTAATAAATCACCCTCTTGTATCAAAGCATCTTCACAAGACGGGGATAAATCAATGTCTTTATCCAAGGGTTCATCCCAAAAAGTAGAATCATCCATAATGGCTTCATGAGGAAGAGAGTAATCAACATCCAAATCCAAAGGTTCATCCCAAATAGCAGGATTATCCTTCCTATCAATAAATCACATTGTAGGAGTGCCTAAATTTTGATCCCTAAAGGGGGAAGAATTATATTGTAAAGTAGGCTCATAGAAAAGACATATATTAGGAGAAGAATTAACATCTATCCTTAACTCATTTCTATGGTAAAGGTCAATTGAAGAGATTGTAGAGGAGGATAAAATAGAAATAGGATCAATGGAGATCTTATTCGAACAAATTTCATCCTCACTTACATGTACCTAATTAGGGGATCTATCCTCTTTGGCAACAAAAGCCTCATCAAAGTATTCAAAACAAATATCATACATGTTGAACACAATGAAAAATGTAAATGTATTTGTATTTTTAAATAAATTTTGTAATTTTTATAAATTTTGAAATATAAATGCAAGAGCATAAAAGAAAACCTACTTATATATGCATGCAAGGTCTAATATGAAATACAAATCTAACACCAAAAAGAAAGAGTTGTCTATCGCAGGTTCACCAAAATTTAAAGAAGAAAAAGATGTAATAGGTTTTGGTTTGGTTATGTGTATGATGTGTTGATTTCCTTAACCTTAATTTACATTTAATTCAATTGTTTGGATTGTATGTTATAATTATGATTAAGGTGAAGATAAGATATTCCTCTTTTATTCCCCAAATACACAAATGAAAGATCCAAGTTGATCAATCCAAGAGAAGCATTAATGCATAAATGAATCAACCACTTGGAAATGAGATAAGAGAAGAGGATCTTAAATTGTGTTAATTGATAATGTAGATATGATATATGATAGTAACATAAAAGGATGAGAGAAATTACTAACCTTGAAGAATTGTAGATCAAAGAATGTTGTTTTCTGAGGTTTGTACTCAGTTTGTGGAAAATATGAAGAATGATCTGGAACCGAAATGCAGAGACAAACAAAACCCAGAAATATTTTTCTGATCTGACACCATCTTGAGAAAAAGGTCGACCTTGACCCACAAATCTCACCCCTAACCCAATAAGCTCAACCCTGACCTACACAGTATTGACAAAAAATCTATTCACGGAGCCTGAAAGAAAGCCGAAAAGGGTATCCAGATCTAAGTCCAAATCCGCAGTCCTAAACCTGTACCTACAAGAAAAAGAGGTTTTTTTTTTGGGTGGGAGGCATTTTCCTTAGTCAAACCTTAATTTCAAAATTAACCTTGAAATCAATAATTGAAATAAGAATGCTAGCAAGTAGTAGAATTAAATCTAACAATGAAGCTATGATATTCAATAGATATGCAATTATATTTCGAATGTAAGTATGAGAATATGAAAGCTTGGACTCAATTAGAAACCATAAACCTCCATGATTGTATGCTTGGAATCCACCTTGAATAGATGATGAAAGATTCTTGATGATGCACAAATGATCTTGAAGGAAGATCACACCATCATGATGGCTAGATCTAGGGCTTGAATGATAAATCTTGAATGCTTGAACCAAATCCCTTCAAAGCATTGAAAGCTTGAATCCTTGATGTTTAATGAAGGACTTGAATGCTTGAGAGGAAGACTTGAACACCTTAAGATCTTGAAAACATGTAGAATAATGGATGCTTGAACTTTTTTCTTGATGACCTCTTATCATTTAGTTGATGGTTGTTAGAGAAAATGAGAGGAGAAAGCTTCCTTTTATATATGAAAATAGCGAACAATATTCTAGAGAGGCCGACATAGGAGAATTAAATTCTAATTAGACCCATTCCCCTAGAAGAGGACCTATATTAAATATAATTTAGGATTTTCCACTTCAAAACTCAAAACAGCCGACCCGGAAGCAGGAAAATGAATTTTGGATGACCTCCGACAACTGACAGATTTCCAAATTTGAGAGGGGGACCTAGGTCAAGGTTGAGGATGACCCTAACCTAGGTGAAGGTTGAGGTTAACCATGACCTAGGTAAAGGTTGAGTTTGACCCTGACCTAGGTCAAGGTCGAGGTTGACCTTGACCCAGGGGATCAAAACCCCTGGAAAAAGTGCCAGGTGGGATAGAAGGTGCTCGAAGATGCCCAATCAGGGTCCTAAACATGCACAAAAGTAGGAGATGATGCAAGAATATGGGGAAAATATGATGGTGGTAAAAAAAATCTCCTAAGGAGGGCTAAACATCCTTAACATGGAAGTGTTTCCATTTTAAGACGATACAGTAACAAAGTTGGCCACTTTGCATCCAAGTGTCCTACAAGAGTCAGGAAGTACATATCAGATTACAAACCCAAATATACTAAGGAATGATATCATGCTAAGGATGGTGTAACTGATGATGAATTAGGAGAATATGAAATTGGATTTGTTGCAATTAAGGATAATGAAAAAATGATTGATCAAATATAAGGTGAAAATAAAAAGAAAGCATAAGAATTGGCTTTAGTATCACAAGCTGACTTCAAAATAGACTGGATCATAGATAGTGGGTGTTCACATCACATGACAGGAGAAAAAGACATATTTTTACATCTAGACAAGTACAAAGGTGGCATGGTCAGATTTGGAGATAACACTCCCAAACCTATCATAGGCAGAGGATCTATCACATTAGATTAAAAGAACAAGACAGATGATGTTCTTTGTGTTGATGGTTTGCACCATAAATTATTAAGTGTTGGACAGTTGATAGATAAAGGATATCAGTTGGAATTCAAAAATAATAGATGCATTATTAACAACAAAAAAGGTGACATGATTTCATCAGGCTCAAAAACAAAAGGTAATATTTTTCATCTTAACTCTAAATTAAGTTGTTTGGTTGCAAAAGTGGATGACAGTTGGCTATGGCACAGGAGACTTTGTCATATCAATTTTGACAACATAGTGAAGATAAGTAATGTAAAGGCAGTAAGAGACCTTCCTAGTATTGCAAGACCAGTTGATACTATGTGTAGGGAATGTGTGATGGGAAAACATGTGAGGACCTCATTCAGAAGAAAGAAGAACTCTACAAAGAACAAATTAGATCTAATACATACAGACTTATGTGGACCTTGTTAGGGTTTTTTCTTGCTAAACCTTCAACAAATGCTTGAAATATTTGATTGACTCTATGACTCCCAATATCTGAAAAATAATGAGTCAAGCAAGAGAAAACTCCAATTGATGAGGATTTACGATAATGTATGGGGGAAATATTATCACCTCTTTCTTTTTAGGTTCCACAACACCCATGCAGGTATTACCTTTATAAAATTTCTGTCTTATAATATTAATCATTGTGGATACTATTTTCTGCCTTTTTACTATATTCTCTTATAAATTACTCTATATAAGACTGAAAACAACTTGACACTGAGCTTAACCATGAAAACTACTAAAATGATAACAACAAATAGTAGTGTTTTAAGGACATTCATCCTTCTTCCTTTTGCAGTTCTCAGAATTTAGGAGGGACAACCTATTTCAATCGTCTCTTAAAGGAATTAGTAAAATAAATTGTATATCTTGATACAATTACTTAGACTTATATGTTTTGAATGAAAAAGTGAAATATTGGCATTTTTAAATTGTTTGGATGATGACAAACCACTTGACAGATTCTAGACCAGTGCCTATCCTTGGGCTATAGAGTCAAAGATGAAAATTCACATAAAAAGTAAATAAAGATACTATAGATTGCCTTAAAACCTATATGAAACTCAAGTAAGATGCCTTAAAAATTAACTTGTCACTCCCATATAGCTGTATCAAATCCTCACAATACTATTATACTCTCTGAAACTACTCACAAAACTTAGTTCGTCCCTTAAGAGAAACTTGTAAGTAATTAGATAGCTAGCTTGTAGCTAATATGCTTAAAATGCCTTACAAATTAAACATAAAAGAGCATAAAAAATAAGTAAAGAGACAACAACAATATAGAAGAGAAGTTGCACTGTATTTTATTTATATTCCTGCTTCATACATATAGAGGCTAAAGCTCAAAAACTGAGAAAGAATTCTATAGTCTGGCTTATAATTATATTTAATCATCTACTTCAAATTTTATAATAATATCTATTTATAGGTTCAACCACCTTGGAATCCTTAAGATAAGGATGCAACAAGCTTCAGATGGCTTAAGAAACCTAACCTTAAAAGTTAGAAAAAGACAAACAACATGAAAAATCCAAGTGGTGGGAGGACAAAGCTGAAGAATATGATTTGATTTGCATTTTGTCCTTTGTGGACATCGGCACCTTTATCTACATGTATTCAGGATAGTATCTAATATTTTCAATAAGATTTAGTGACTGCTAATACATGCTAACTTACACTAATCTCTTCATGATTACTAACCTTCCTATGCTCATAGATCAGGTGCCATGTGTCCACTTCTATTCTTCATCCATAATATCTAGATCAACTATGACATGGTTCTTTTTCTTGGGCTTTGTCATGATATCCCATGCTATCACATCCTCTTCCTTAGGCCACTCAAAATTTTGAATATCTTCTAATTGAGTCTTCTGCCTTTCCCACCTAGTATATGTTATGCCTTTAATATCCATAATGAATTTATTGCAGTCTATTTCAGCCTTGATTGCCTCATCTAGGAGTTTGTTGAATCTATCCATATCTAACTCTCCCTAATCATAGACATAAATGTATTTATTGGGCAGTACACTGTCAAACTTTGATCCCCATAACCCAAATGGTTTTATTTGATCATCATTTGCTCTTATTGGGGGAACAATTATATTATAGCCTACCCCAAACACCTTCAACTTACCATCAATTTGATTGGATTTACCCTTGAAGAATGATAAATTAGCCCTAATTTATTTTATTTTAGTCCCAACCAAAGTCACTATCTCTGGAAAATATGATCTCAATGTTTGAACTGGTGCTAATCTTTCAAAAAGTGATGTTCTCCCAGACCAAGTTGCATAGTAAGGATCCAAAATTGTCAAAAAACTTGCCACTTCTGTTTGTAACCCTTTAAACCTATTATAAGCCCCATACACAACATCAATCTTACCTTTGATTGTGTCAATCCTATGTTGTAAGATTGAATTCAAGGCTTCCAAAATCACACTATTATGCTTAGCAACTCCCTGCTCTATTTCAATAGGCATCTCCCTTGTATCCAATTGCTAGATCTCAATAGGGGTAGACTCGATTATCTCCATCAGTTGTTTGGTAAGCTCATTTATGAGCTTATATTTTTCTTTGATTTTTATTAGTGCTAGCTCCCTATCTTTGACAATATCACTAGTATCACTAGCGAGCTTCTGCAATTTGTCTAATATTTGGCATGTCTTTGCCTCATTAAGTTTAGAAAAATGAGTCATTACTTGGGCTATCTCCATATCCCCTGTATTATCAATTGTCCAAATAATTTTATTTCCTTCCATCTTCACTTGGATGTTCAAAATAGATGGCTTTTGATCCTTGGGAGCTAGGATCCACATTGCTAATGCCTGAGAATTAGGGTTATAACCAAACCCTCTAATCATGTCTCCAACCTAAGTCTTTGATGATAGCTTGACATTAGGTTGTCTCCTTATTAGATCTATAATGAATGCTAAAGACAAGTCCCAGTCCTCCACAAGTAATTATCCACTGGCCTTGACTAGTTTCCTTGCTTGCTTTGGTGTGATCTCTTCAGACTCAGGATCATAATCCTGTAATTCTTGTAAGGCCTCTTGGGTGATTGGATCACCACCCTCCAATTGCATATGCTTCCCAACCTATTGCTACTTATTCCAAATGAGGAATTCCTTTGATTCCCTTGTCTTTATGAAATTTTCATCGTTGAGGAATTCCTCTTGATGCAACAATCTTTCATCTGTGCATGATCTAAGAGGTAAATCCCCCTCCTCTTCTACATCCTTTTGGAGTTTCTTCCCTTCCCTGATCTATTTTCTTAAATAATGATCATAAGGCCTATCTCTATCTATTAGGGCTCCAATTTTATCTATTTTCTTCCTCCTAGAAGACTCCCCTATTTCTACTCTTTGTCTCTTAGGTGGGGGCTCATTTGTTACCTCTTTCTCTAAGACCTTTATCAAGTCAATGAAATCTTCTCCTTCAACTATAAGCTTCAATGGTACTACTTGGTATTCTAGATAGGCTTTGGGAAAAGGACAACCCTGGTCACTGTCACCATCATACTCAGATTCTAAATTTTCTCTGTGGCCCTTTTTTGGTACCACTAGTGCCTCTTCCAACTAATTACATAAAAGAGTGTGATTCTCAATCATTGCATCTAGCCTTTTGTGATAAGGCAAGTTAGGGTAAAAATCTCAAAAATTCATCCCCTTTCTCTTTACCTACCTCTCCAGGTCCATAAGTTCATTAAACTTAATTGATTTTTTGTCCACCTCTTCATCTTCCAGGATGTTTCTTATCAAATCCTCCTCCATACACTCCTCATGTACCTTTGTGTAGGGGATAGTTGGTGTGAGAAAATTCCCTACACTAAGAATGAATCCCTCAGTATCAACATGTCTGTATATTCAGAAAATGGAAGTACTTCCATTGTAGATGTGTTTAGCCTTTCGAGTAAGTGGTTTGGGGTCATGGAAAGTGTCTTGAATGGGTTCCTGATCTTGACATGGCTTCCCCCTGTTTTGTCCCTCTTTCCACTCCTGTTTAGCATGATTTCTACATTTTGGACTGCAGATTGGTAATTCTGGGCTTCAGGGTCAGGGTCGACCTCGACCCTAACCTAGGTTAGGGTCAACCTCGACCTTGACCCAGTTTTCAAATCTTGGGGTCTCATAGATTTTGGAGGTCGGACTTTGCAAAAAGTATTTCCCACTTCTGGGTTGGTTGTTTTGGGTTCCGAAGCATTGATTCCTAAATTATAACTAATATAGGTCCTCTCCTAGGGGTAAAGGTTTTAATGAGACTTTAATCCTCCTATGTAGGCCTCCTTAGAAGATTGTGCCCTAATTCCATATAAAAGGAAGCTTTCTCCTCTCATTTTCTCTAAGCAAGATTTTGAAGGCAAGATTGAGAGAGAAGGAGTCTAAGAGGTCAAACTATCATCAAGCATTCCTAATTGAGATCAAGCATTATCAAGTGAAGTTGAAGCAAGATTTCAAGCAAGCATCTATTCATGAAGGAGATCCATTGGAGGCCATTGAAGGATTGAAGCTACATGGTTCCCTTTTGGTGATCTCTCCATCCATCTTCTTCCAAGCCTCTTCTAAATTAAAGAACCCATTCAAAACTTGGTGTTGGAGATCTACAAGAAAGAGATTGAAGAAATCCTACCTTTCTACATTCCACATTTTGAAGCATACTTGTGGATTCAAGGATTCAAATCCTCCACAAGGACTTTTACAAGCAAGGTGAATTTATGCATGTTCTTTGTCCATTTCTACAATTTCAATTATATATATTTAAGGTTAATTCCAAAACCAGGTTTCGACAAAGGAAAACCCCTCCCCCACAACAAACACATATATTTTTCTTGTAGGTGCAGGTTCAGGACTACAGATTTGAACCCAGATTTGGATACCCTTTTCGACAAACTTTCAGGATCTGCGAACAGAGTCACTTTTAGATCTGTGTAGGTCAGGGTCGACATTATTGGGTTAGGGTTGACATTTTTGGGTCAAGGTCGACCTTTTTCATAAGAAGACATTGGAATGGAGAATGTTTTTTGGGTTTTGTTCATCTCTGCATTTCAGCTCGGAACCAATTATTAGTTTTTCTAGAAATAGTCTATAGACCTCAGAAAATAACATTCTTTGATCTGCAATATTTCGAGGTTAGTGCATTTCTTCTATTTCTTCAATTACTATCATATATCATTTCCATACTTATAATTAACATAATTTAAGGTATCTCCTTTGTTATTCTCCCTTCCAAATAGTTGATTCATTTGTGCATTAACCCTTCTTTGGGGTTGATCAACTCAGATTTCCCATTTGTGCATTCGAGGATAAAAGGAACATCTTATCTTCTCCTTAATCACAATTGTAATACTTAATCAATACAATTCAATTAGGGTTAAGGAATTAAATACATTCTAGACATCTTAAAACATCAACACATTTCCTATTTCAACCATTACATTTCAGATCAATTCAATCATTTCATATATTGTACAATCAATTAAAACAAAACAAATCAAAATTTCCACATTGTACATTTTGGTGAACCTGCGATAGACAACTCTTTCTTTTTGGTGTTAGATTTACATTATTTATGCTAGATCTTGCATGTTCTTTCAAATTGCATTTCAATTCAATAGATCAAAATTTTGTGTTAGTTCATTTGCATTGTACTGGTGTATGAGCTTTAACACATCTAGTCCTACTTATAGTATCCCGGTTAGAAGAAGCCGTAGACTTATGGGTTCCTTTGATCCTGAGTCTTCCTCTCTTTTCCTTAGGATCCCGGATGATAATTTAATAACTCATGATTCCAATCCTTCCATGGAGCATAACTCTTCTCACTCATCTCATGATGAAGATAACACTTTAAGGGTTCCTCCTAAACAAGTGCAAAAACTTTCAACCAAACTTGATAAAATGGGAAATTGGCTTATCCAAGAAAACCATAATCAAGATTCTATTCAATATATAGAGGCTCTTAAGAAAGTTCTCCATGATAATGATCAAGGTGTTAATTTCTTGTGCAGTATTACTCATCTTGTGAATTTAAATGTTAAACCTTTAGCTCAAGAAGCTCAAGAGTTAGGGGTCACACCTATTGTCACTAGTGTAGGACCTTCTTCTATTCCTCTTCCTAGTATTCCTACTTATACTCCTCCTTTGATAAAAAATTCTCTCCCAAGCGCACCTATTCCTATGAGTGCTCCACCGGTATCTTTACCTACCTCACAACCTTCATATCATAGTGTGCCTTTTACTTATACTAATCCTCTTCCAACCATGGTTCCTAATGTTCCACTGGTTGTGTCTTCCATTCTTTCTACTTCTTACACTCTTCCTAGTGTTCCTAATATTGTCATGCCACCTGTTTCCTCTAATGATTCTACAATTATTAGTTTGGATCAAACTGTGTCATCTTTACAATAACAACTCGCATCTTTAACTCAATCTAAATTTAGCATTCCTACATGTGATATGGGTAGTCCTTTATCTCTAGATATCATTCGTGCTACTGTCCCTCAGCAAGCCAATATGCCTTGTCTTGGGAATTATAATGGAAAAGGTGATCCTGTTACTCATGTTAAAACATTTCAAATCCTTTGTAGTGATTATGCTCATGACCATAGGATTTTAGCTAAATTGTTTGCTAGAACCTTTCGAGATAAGGATTTACAATGGTACTATTCCTTACCTCCCTATTCCATTGATTATTTTCCTAAACTTGCTAATTCCTTTATTCAAAAATTTCAACATAACATTGGACCACAAGTGTCCTTATCTGATTTAATGCATTGTAAACAAAATACTAAGGAAACATTGACTGATTTCATTGGTAGATTTAAGCATTTGCATGCTCAGATTTCTTATCCTATTCCTAATATTTATATTCATCATATGCTTATTTCAAATCTACAAAAATATATTAGGGATAAAATTATGCTTACTGAATTTACCTCCTTTCAACAATTGTATGCAACACTTCACCATTATCAATTACAAGTGAGTCAGTTTGAGAACAACACTCCAATGGCTCCTATTCTAGTTGATAAGGGTGATAATTCTTGTAATCCTAATAAGTTTCAGAAACCTAACAAATATGTCAAGATTAATAAACAGATGAATGCAGTTATTGATCAAGTTGCGGCTACATCTAATAATGCTCCTACATCTACTTCTTTTTGAATGAATTGTACATTTACTCCTCTCTCTGAAAATTTGCATTCTATAATGAGTAGGTTGTTAAGTGCTAGTATGATTACTTTGCATCCTATTCGACCTCTTCTTCCTACCATGATAGCTTCAAAATCCTTTGATTCTAAAGCTTTTTGCCAATACCGTCGCCAGAATGGCCATGACACTAAAAAATGTTACTCTCTAAAGCATAAGATTCAAGACTTAACTGATTGTAAGGCTTTGTTTTTTGATAATTTTTATGGTAATGCGAATAAATCTATTTCTCCTCCTAATCAAAACCTTCAAATTTATACCAATCCTTTACCTACACATGATACTAATACTATAGCTCAACCATCTTCTGTAGACAATGTTTTTGATTCAAAGATGGATGATTTTAATAACATTGTTAATCATGTGGAGAGTGTTGCATCATCTAAACTTATTGTTCAAGATCCTTCACCTCCACTTCAACTTCCAATTCTACCTAAAACACAAACTAAGGATAAGCGACCTAGGGAACTTTTAATTACCTTTTATGATTCTGAAATAATTAAGGCTCCCGATGGTCCCCTTTATATCTATGCTAGGATTGCTAAGATACCTACTCATGGTTGTCTAGTTGATCTCACATCTTTAATCAATGTCATTACTAAGGAAAATATTTTTATGAAAGGCTTACAATGTGATTTTTATGACTCATCTGATGCATGGATCCAAACTTGTAATGGCTTTCTTTATCCTGCACTTGGTTCTATTAGCTTACCTGTTGAACTTTGTGGCAAGGTTATAGACACTACCTTCATCATTATTCCTACTTCTGATCAATTCCAAATCAAATTAGGTTTACCTTGGATAACTGATATGCATGCTATCACTTCTCCCATTCATAAATGTCTTAAGTTCATTCAAAATGGAGAAGTCAAAATGATTCATCATAGTTTGTTTCAACCTTCTAGGCCTAGAGATTGTGCTACTCTTGATTTTCTTTGGCCTTCATTACCTAGCTCATGTCCACCTCACCCTGATAATCTCTTTCGCTCCTATCAAGCTTACAAATATCGCAAAATTGTTGAGTTAAGTATGCCTGAGATTGATTCCAACCGTGGTCTTTTGCCTACTCCTACAATACCTCATTTATCGATTGCTACTAATAAAATTGATCAAACTTCTACTCTTCCATTACAACTTATTGAGAATTCTCCTATCAAACCTGTGAAGGAACCTATTGTTATTCCTCCTAGTTCTCAACATTTACCAAATAAAGTTAAATGTAACAAATCTGCTAATGAATGTCGTAAGAAGAGTAGAGCTAATGCTAGAGCCCGTGCTTCTATGATTCAAAACTCATTACCTACCTTTGATCAACCTATGCCTGATGCATTGGATGTTAATATTCATGATGTTAAGATGAATGATTATGATGATCCTATTCGCATCTTGGATCCCATTTCAATCAACCTTGATGAGGAGGACACTCTCGATGATCCTATTGATCTTAGTGATGAATATGAGACCGTTGATCTTGATAATGATTTACCTCATATGCGTTCAACTCAATTAGCAATTACACCTAATATTGAGCATTGTGATTATCAAGAGGATCCTTGTTTGGAACTAGCTATCATTCCTACTATATTGGATATAGTCCCTCTTGCGAGTTTCCCACCTACCCTAAATAACATTAACCAAGATGGGGAGGGTTGACAAAATGCTCGATTGGCTCATCCTTTATGGTAGCTTTTTGTGTGTTTGTATGTTTTAATGTGCTTCCCCCGTAATGTGTTTTCAAATTTTTTTTAGATTCCCTTATATGATCTTTGTTACTCTGTTGGTGCAAGGTGATAAAGGAATCAAAACTATTGTTCAATTCTTCTATATGTATCTACATTCTTCTATATGTTGTTTCATGTTATGTTACACTTGTGATATTGTTTGTAATTATTTTCCTTGTATAATCTACTTGGATTTGCGACATGGTAGCACTAATTATTTTTGGTCTCCAGGTTGTGGGCCGAAAAGATTCCTCTTCAAAATTATTAAGTTTCTTTCCTCCTTTGTGATTGTAGTTCTACTTTCTTTGGGGAATGACATCAATTCATTTGCAATAATATTATATTTCTATGTACATTTTATCCTATGATCATACTGACCCCACATTAGGTAGATCCCTTTTGTGTTCTTATTTATGTTTATGTTTTATTTCCCTTGATTTGTCTTCCTTTGGGGGCATCTCATAGTGGAAACGTAATTCATAGAGTTGCTTATGTTTCCATTAAAACCATTACTCCCATTAAAGTATTAGCAATGACTTTAACGGGGGGGCATACACTCTACTCACTTTTTTCACACACGCACATTCAAAATAGTTTTCAAGATTCAAAACTTTTCTCTTTATGGATTAAAAGAAGCTAATCCTTAAAGCATGGTCACATTTTTACTTTTTTTAGGATCTCTTGATCCCTCTAGTTTAAATTTACACAGATCTCTTGATCTTGCCAACTTTTCAATTTACAATAATTTGATCACTTTAAGAATTTATCTCCCTTATGAGTTGACTAGTGAGTATCCACATTCACTAGGCGGTTCAATTCCATCTTTCAAGTTATACTTTTTGTGTGGTTCACAATGAGACATAAGTTTTCATTGGGCAAGATAATCACACCCTTTTCTCTCTCTACTTAACTAATTGATGTCTCTCTTATCATGATCTTTGGGTTCATAAAGAATTAATTCCCTTGGGGGCTTGAGGGTTTATTTATCCCTTTTGGATTCAATAAGATTATCTTTTCTGTATATTCTCCTTTACCAAGAGTTTGTGTTGAGCTCATACTCTTGCTAAAGTGGGGGCTAAATGTATAGTCAAAAAATGGAAGCACTTCCATTGTAGACATGTTTAGCCTTATGAGTAAGTGGTTTGGGGTCATGGAAAGTGCCTTAAATGGGTTCTTGATCTTGACATGGCTTCCCCCCTATTTTGTCCCTCTTTCCACTCTTGTTTAGCCTGATTTCTACAGTCTGGACTGTAGATTGGTGATTCTTGGCTTCAGGGTCAGGGTCAATCTTTTAGGTCTATGTCGACCTTGACCCTAACCTAGGTTAGGGTCAACCTCAACCTTGACCTAGGGTTCAAATCCAAGGGTCTCACAGATTTTGGAGGTTGACCTTTGCAAAAAGTATTTCCCGCTTCCGGGTTGGCTGTTTTGGGTTCTGAAGTGTTGATTCCTAAATTATATTTAATATAATTCCTCTCCTAGGGGTAAAGGTTTTAATTGGAATTTAATCCTCCTATGTAGGCCTCCTTATAATATTGTTCCCTAATTCCATATAAAAGGAAGCTTTCTCCTCTCATTTTCTCTAAGAAAGATTTTTAAGGCAAGATTGAGAGAGAAGGAGTATAAGAGGTCAAACTATCATCAAACATTCCTAATTGAGATAAAGCATTATCAAGTGAAGTTCAAGCAATATTTCAAGCAAGAATCTATTCATGAAGGAGATCCATTGGAGGCCATTGAAGGATTGAAGCTACATGGTGCCCTTTTGGTGATCTCTCTATCCATCTTCTTCCAAGCCTCTTCTAAATTCAAGAACCCATTAAAAACTTTGTGTTGGAGATCTATAAGAAAGAGATTGAAGACATCCTACCTTTCTACATTCCACATTTTGAAGCATAATTTTGGATTCAAAGATTCGAATCCTCCACAAGGACTTTTACAAGAAAGGTGAATTTATGCATTTACTTTGTCCATTTCCGCAATTTCAATTATATATATTTAAGGTTAATTCCAAAACTGGGGTTTGACCAAGGCAAACCCCTCCCCCACAACAAAAAAATATCTTTTTCTTATAGGTATAGGTCTAGGACTGTGGATTTAAACCCAAATCTGGATACCCTTTTTGGCAAAATTTTAGAATCCACAAACAGAGTCACTTTCGGATCTGTGCAGGTCAGGGTTGACATTTGTGGATCAAGGTCAACCTTTTTCATAAGATGACATTGGAACGGAAAATTATTTCTAGGTTTTGTTCATCTCTACATTTCGGTTTGGGATCAACTGTCAATATTTCTAGAAACAGTCTACAGACCTCAAAAAACAACATTCTTTGATCTGCAATGTTTCAAGGTTAGTGCATTTCTTCTATTTCTTCGATTACTATCATATATCATTTCCATACTTATAATTAACAGAATTTAAGGTATCTCCTTTGTTATTCTCCCTTCCAAATAGTTGATTCATTTGTGCATTAACCCTTCTTTGGGGTTGATCAACTCAGATCTCCCATTTGTGCATTTGAGGATAAAAGGAACATCTTATCTTCTCCTTAATCACAATTGTAATACTTAATCAATACAATTCAATTAGGGATAAGGAATTCAATACATTCTAGACATCTTAAAACATCAACACATTTCCTATTTCAAGCATTACATTTCAAATCAATTCAATCATTTTATATATTGTACAATCAATTAAAACAAAACAAATCCAAATTTCCACATTTTACAATGTCTTTGTAGGGCCACAGTCATTTTTTAATGGTTCAACCAGGTATTCATCGAGTCTAAGGCTCCTTTTCCAACAATGAAATTGCAAATCTTGAACTGTCTAGGGGTAAAAGTACCATTTATGTGTGATGCCAAATGCTCTTTATCTATCAAAATAAGCTACTTGATGAACTCCATTGCAGCTATCCTTGGTGGTACATGAAATGGAAAAATGTGTGGAGGGAGGGGGTAACCACAAACCCTCATCATTGTAAAGCTATTTTCATAATAAAATTCCCCCCAATTATGGTTTCCTAGTCATTTGTAAAGGTATTAGCAAGGCCTAAATAATTGAATCACCTTAATATCCAATTTTCAAAGGCACAAAACTCCTGCTCTCTGGATGTATAAAATAGACTTTGATCCAAAACTGAACAGGGTTTGGCTGATTGTGGTGGAACCTCTATGGTTGCAGAAACTGATAATTCATAACTGGGAAGTTATAGTAAAGGATCAAATGCATGAGGAGTGAATAATGCATAAATTTTGGATGATCCTTCTTGTTCTGTATATCTATAAATCCCTGGTGCATTTGATCAATAATATATTGAATGTAATCATAGTTGGAAGTAGTATGAAGACTCTGCATATCTAACACCATCATCAAAATGTCTGAGGTGATCCTTTCTACCCCAACATCCTTTTGAATCACTCTACATAGTGCCTATGCTATGTATTTAATATATAAATTAAGGTCTTTGTAAAAATATGGAGTTATTCCTGACCTGGGCATTATATAGGCTTTCATCTTCTTAGGGACATGATGATCCTTGATCAATTTAGCAGCAATGTTGGATTCTCTTGTGTACCTATTCTCTAGGCTCTTTAGATTTATCTCAGTAGCCATAGGATAGTAGACATTAAAAGATTTCATAAAATTATTTCGGTCTAGGGTATGTAAGGGCTTTCCATCATCCCTCTTAATGGTTTTGATCAAAGGGTCATATCTACTAGCTAATTCTAGTATGAAATCAACATCAACAAAGACATCAAGAACTAGCAATCTGGATAACCCATAGGTCCAAGGGTTTGAGATAGGCATGGGTCCGTCACTATTATTAAAGAAATAATTGAAAAGAAAATACCCTAATGACCCTGGTGTTTTTGCATCCCTAACATAAGCCATACCATCAATTAAAACATCTCCACTAACCTTTCGATTCTGGTTTGAACCTAGAAGCAAAGTGAGGAATTCATTTGAGTAGTTTCTTTTTCCCTTTGACTCATCTTCAACATCTTCTCTTCTTCCACTGGTAGAGGCCATACTCTATGCTTGAATTATACTTCCTTTCTGTTCTGTTCTCAATCCTTATTTACCGATATTGAAACAAATCTATTTGTAAACCCTCACCACCAACTCTAAAAAACCCTCTACAATTCTGAATTTAGTCACTGAAAACACTGCAAATTTCACTCGCTGTTAAATTTAGAATCACTGAATCATCCTTTGAATTCTCTACTGCTAGAAATTTCACTTCTCTCAGAAAGAACATAAAACTTCTATGAACTCTTCGCTCTGAGAAAATGAAAACTTGGTAAAATGAAATAAAAATGGACAAGTATACTTATAATCAATAATTCAATGTAGATGTCTCTTGAAACTGGTAAGCCTAGCATTTAGTCACTTCCACCATTAGTTTCACATACTGTGCCATCAATTTCTGGTTCTAGCCCTGGCATTCAAACTATCAGGCAATCAATTTTTTATTAGTGTTTTTGAATAAAAAACCTTAGAAAATTCAAAATGAAATGAAATGAAAATTTGATTGGTTGCATTAAATCAAAATCCTTCCATCTGTTAAAATCCTTGCAATCTGATTGGTTAACAATTGTCCATGATTGCGTCGCTGAAAATTCTTTACTTTAACTCTGAACAACTTCCAGCGACTCAGTGACTGAGTGGTCTCCTTGTCACATGATCATTTTGATAACTGCAGCTCCTTCATGAGAAATGGTGACTACCGTAGGATTAACCATTATATCAATAGTTGTCGCAGTGTCTCTTAATGTTTTAACTTAGCCTTTGATCTTACAGAGGCAATGCGACAAAGGATTTTTGCTAACTATTCCTTTACCTTGGGTTATATCTGGAGACTCCACGACTATCCAATCTCTATCTCGCTGGATCATTTTCTTAACTCATGTTTAATCAAGAGACTTGGAAACTAAACATAGTTAATCTTTTAATCACATGATTATATTATCTCATTAATTTGCATATGGAGACAACGTGATTGTCGTTAGATCTTCACTCTCAGGATCTAACTGTTGTCGCTAAGTCTCATGATTCCTTCTATAAACCATAATTCTTCATGAGTCTTGGTGACAATCGAACATGTGTATCATCTTTTCCTCTTGTCTCTTAATCTCTTAACATCTTTGACTTTTCAAACTTATATCGCGACAATGCGACTACCATTAGATGACATCCCCATCTAATGGTTGTCTCTGAATCTCTATATTATTAACTTAACTCATCTTACATCTGGAGACCTAGCAACAATACTAAATTGTTAACTTGTGAACCTAACCTACAACCATGAGTTACATCAGAAGATAACGTGACTTCATAGTATCAAAAGTGCCTTTTGAAAATCATAACTCTGATAAAATCAAGAGATAACGCGATTGTCGTCAGATCTTCACTTAAAATCAACGGTTTTCACCAAGTCTCATTACCATTTTAGCATATTACATTTCATTTGGAGACTACGTGACAAAGGTTTTTTTCCAAGTCTTGTGATAATAAAGAATATCCATTTTCTCTTATGAGACTTGGTGGCTGAAAAATATAGCAAATGCAAATAAACTCAACTTTAAGTGTCAAAAAGTAACATGAAAATAGAATCCATTTAGGAAAATTAGGGCTTCTTTGCATTTCACCTAGAGATGACTAGGATTTAGGGTTTTCTAGCCTCCTCAACATGGTTTTGAGGTAACCAGAATTGTAGATGGATATTATCATTTTTCAACTATGGACTCGACTTTTAGGGTACATGAAAGATAGGCATTCTCAAAAAATTTTAGGGCAACTTCAAAACAGGAAATATAACCAACAGACCTACTCAAACAAGATCATACTATGGTGAAAGGTATTTAATTATTTTTTTTGATGATTTCTCTAGGATGATGTGGGTTGCATTCTTGAAAGACAAATATGAAGCTTTTGAGAAGTTCAAAATGTTCAAAGCTAAAGTTGAAAATGAATCTGGATTAAAGATAAAATGTCTGAGATCTGATAGAGGAGGATAATTCACCTCTGATAAGTTTCTTGAGTACTATGAAGAACATGGGATCAAAAGACAATTAAGTGCACCCATAAACCCTCAACAAAATGGAATTGTACAAAGGAGAAATATAATAATACTTGACACAGTGCATACTATCATGATTGAAGGAAAATTTGTGCACACCTATTGGAGAGATGTAGTCAATACATAGTCAATACTATCAAAAAAATTCAACTAAGACAAGGCGTAGACAAAAAACCTTATGAAATTTGGTTTGGTAATGTACCAACAGTAAAATACTTCAGAATATTTGGAAGAAAGTGCTATATCAAGAGAGATTATGGTGTTGGAAAATTTAATGCTAGAAGCGATGAAGGTATTTTTCTTGGTTACTCTACTAAGAGAAAAGCTTATAGATGTTTTAATTTAAGGTTGAAGAAAATATTTGAAAGTACACATGTGAAAATTCATGAGAAGTTCATGATTCAAGAGAGATATTATGAATATGCACCTATAATTGAAGATGAACCTAGACCTATCAATAAGGATATAGTTATTGAAGAAATGTTTGAATGTATTGATGTATCATGCAATAACCCTAAAACAAGTCAAGAAGAATCACAGACTATAGATGATAGTGTCACACCTAAAATCTCAAAATAAACATCTAAATACTAGTCTAAAGAAGATATCATTAGAGATCAGAGAAGTAAAGGCTTGACAAGATTTAGAGCAAAAGGCTCAACCATTGATGAAGAGGTATGCTTACTTTCACAAATTGAACTCTTAAGTGTTGAAGATGCGTGCAATGATTCAGATTGGCAAAGTGCAATGCAAGAAGAATTAGATCAAATAATGAAGAATGACACATGAGAATTGGTCCCTAGACCTTGTGAGAAGGATGTAATTGGAACTAAGTGGATATTCAGAAACAAAATGAATGAAGATGGGACAATGATAAGAAATAAAGAAAGATTGGTGTGTAAAGGATATGCACAAAGAGAAGGAATTGAGTATTTTGATACATTTTCCCCTGTGAGAAGAATGGAAGCTATAAATTTATTTTTAGCCTATGCAACATTCAAGAACTTCAAAGTATATTAGATGGATGTCAAGTCAGCCTTCTTGAATGGTGACTTGAAGGATTCAAACTTTTAGACAAACCAAACATGGTATGCAGACTAAAGAAAGCCCTATATGGACTTAAACAGACCCAAGAGCATGGTATGAAAGACTTGATGGTAACTTGAAAATATTGGATTCAAAAAGGGAGCAGCATATTGCAACTTATTCATCAGAGAAACACCTGAAGGTTTACTACTTGTTGCTGTCTTTGTTGATGACATTACCTTTGGAGGTAATGACAAGCTTAGTGCAGAATTTTGAAGACAAATGCAGAGTGAATTTGAAATGAGCATGATTGGACCTATCAAATACTTTTTGGGATTAAATGTAAAACAAACAAACAAAGGCATATTCATAAATCAGTCTAAATATGTCAAGGATATATTAAAGACTTTGGAGATGGAATATTGCAAGACAGTAAGCATCCCCATGATAACAGGAAGCAAGCTTTCTAAAGATGATTCCACAGTAGTTGACAAGACACTACACAAGTCTATGATTGGAAAACTCATATATCTCACTCAATCTAGACCTGATATTTCTAATGTAGTTGGCATTGTTGGAATATTTTCAGCTGAACATAAACAAAACCACTTAATGGAAATAAAAATAATATTCAGATACTTAAAGGAAACTATAGACTATGGTTTATGGTATCCTAACTCAGAGAATGTACAAGTTCATGTGTATACTGATGTTGATTAGGCAGGTTGTGTTGATGAAAAAAAGAGTACCTCAGGAGGAGCAATATTCCTTGGAGACATATTGGTCACTTGGACAAGCAAGAAGCAAAATTGTATTTTTTAGTCAACAGCTAAAGTAGAATATGTATTAGCAACATTGAATTGTTCTACAATTGTTTGGATCAAATAGATGATAAAAGACTTTGGAATTCAGATTGATTATCCTATTTTTATTCACTGTGATAACACTAGCACTACCAATATGTCAAAGAACCCTGTGATGCATGTAAAGACAAAACACATTGAAATAAAATATCATTTTCTAAGAGAAAAAGTTGTAGACAAAGAAGTAAAGTTGGATTATGTAAGCACTAAAGAACAATTAGCAAATATTTTTACAAAGCCTTTATCAAAAGATACTTTTGAGTATCTCAAGGAGAAGCTGGGAGTTATTCCCTTTCCTGAGTCTAATTAAAATGTGAAGAAAAAGCATCAGTCCTTGCTGACTGATGAATGGTTGACTACTCTACTTCTTGATTAGTACATGTGCTTAATAGTATTTGGCACCCTTTCCCATAGATGTCAAAGTGGGGAGTATATAGTAAGGGGGAGCATATACTCTGGGGGAGTATATAGTCATAAAAATAAAAGCACAGTTAGAGGAGCTACAGTAAAGAGGAACCTTTAATGAGGATATTGAGAAGATTTTAAAAAGAAGGAGGATACTTTTGGATTGATGGTGTTTTTAATCATATGTTTCCATCAATGTCAAAGGGGGAGATTGTTGGAGATTTGCTTCTGTGCAAATAGTTGACTGTATATTTTTCATTGATGACAACATATAGTATACAACAATGAACTGTATTCACTTTTCAGTATGGATATGAGGAAGCCTTGTGTGGTTGTATTTATGTTTCAGACATAGTTACTATACCATGTACATACACGCAGATTCAGATGTTCAGTAACAGTTGAATTATGTTACTATGTTTACCAAACACAGTTTCAAAAGATTGTTCTCAGAAAGCCGATAGTAATTTTATTGATTCTTCAGTTGCATCAATCTATGGGATATGCGTGTTTAGATTCATTTTTAGTTATGATTCTAAGATGATTAACCAAAGTTTCTAATCGTGTTTCATCTGAAGCATGACATTTGGGTAATTTTGGTGGAATCGACTTTGTGAAGTGATGCTTCTATTCAGTTTGAGTTGCGTGGTTCTAATTATGTTGCATCCTTGGTTTGGCCAACAAAAGAAGCATTGAAGAGATTCCTAAAGCCGACAAAGATCATATCTTGTGGAGAAGATACTTATTGTAGTTCATTTGAAGATCACCATGTGTGAATGATACGAAAAGAGACAAACCAAGAACAAAGAAGAATGATGTTTGTGTTGGGATAGTAAAGACATTTCAGTCATCAGTCAAAGATCTATGTGAACAAGCCGGAAGTGCATACAATACATTGGAACTGATCAAGACAACAGGTCTACTCAAACTGTTCATTATCAGATATAGTGTATATCTATTCCAATGAAGGTTGTAGCTTTCACCATTTTAGTAGTGAGCTTTTGGACAGTTAGTCCTCACCCCTAACATGGTTATTTGTAAAAGACTCCTAACAATGTCTGACCCTTAACCAGGTTACTGTACTTATTGCATTGTAAATATCAAATCCTAACAGTGTTGTAAGATCTTCTAATAGGGATTATTATACTCAAGTACAATTCTTTGTGGGTGCTAATTCCCACTAGGGTTTTTACCTATTTTGGTTTCCCCGTAATCAAATTGTGGTGTTGCATTCTATGTTATGTTAATGTGCATATTCTTGATTACATTTTATACTTAATTGGAGAAGAAGAATTTGAAATTAGCTGATAACTGATTTACCTCCCCCCTCTCAATTATCCCTTGGGACTATTCCAACACTCTCTTTGGTGCTGGAGCTTTTCTTTTGTAAGTCCTAAATTTTCCTTGCTTAAGAGGTGAAGGAGTAGACTCTTTGGATGTTTGGCTTCTGGTCCTTCAAGAAGTTGTAGTTCTTGGTCTCTTTGTTGGTGGAAAAGGTGGTGAGTTTGACTTTTTTTCCTCTAATTCAATCTTTTCTTCATCTTTACCGACAGATACATGTTCTTCAATTTCCCCCTCTTGTTCAATTTCTCTAGCCTTCTCAGCTTCTTCCTCGTCTACTAATAGAATCTTCTTGAGATTCTTTACCATTTTGTTCTTCTTCTTGACTATCTTCTTGAAAACTAGGTTTGATTTAATTCTTGATTTAGCTTCTTCATATGTTCCTAACCTTTTTTTTCTTTTTGTCCAATGGTTCATTGATTAAGGCATCAATTGCCTTGGTTGCAAGATCAATGTTGATCTCATATTCTAGTGGTTGCAACCATGTTGTCCTTGATACTACAGGTTTGATGAAGGTATGATCTGTGTCAACCATGAAGCATAGCTCATCCTTATATTTCTCGATGAGTTGTTTGTGGATTCTTATCCTCTTTTGCATTCGTTCTTTGAATACATTGAAGTATTCATCCATGACAGTTTCAAAATTATCTTGTAGTGTAGCTATGTGCTCACTAATTTGTATGGTGACCGGTTTGGTTGTTGTCCCATTTCACATCTCCTACTGATTGGAAATTTCCTTGAAAATAAAATAAAATACACATGATTAATAATCCAAACTTACAGGTGTTTCAATTTGCATTCTTGATTTTTTTTTAGGTTTTCCTTCAGCTGGTCCAGGCGTGGCTCGAATAATTCTAGTTGTGTGCCTTTCTTCACAATTTTGTAAGCTATGTCCACAACACCTGATGAAATATTGTTTAATCTACTAGCCTGGAAGAATTTGTAGCCCAATACACATGAACCAAACTTAATTTCATCATCGTTTATTGTTGTCACTTTCAATCCACGACCATCCCATTTGGTTGTAGTCATCTTTTTGGTCTCTCTCTTCGGTGTATGATTTAGTGCTTTTACTTTATCAGTTACGCGGTAACCAGTGACCACATGGATGACATCTCATGTGATTTCCTTCAGTTCATCCAACCATAACTTCATGTTATGCATTCTACTTAGTACTAACTAAATCCAGTCAGTTTTGAAGACCTTAGGAAACTTTAGGGCATTGGTAAGCCCTTTTACCTTAATGTGCTTGTGTTCCTCCTTAAAGGTTCCATCATCATTAAAAATATTTTGGTAAGTTTCTTCCATCTCTGACATTCCAATCTATGCAATCTTGTAGCATATGAAGGATCAGATGTCTTCAACCAGCAAAACCCTAGCTAGTATGCGTGAAAACACACCAATGTTGTCAGGTTGTGAGGAAATCTCCAGATGGATCTTATATTTAGGTTCCTCACATGTAGTTTTTTTGATGAGTTTGAACTCATCCTTCTTTGCATTCTTATCTTTTATGGATCATGATGTCGATGCCATTTTCAAAAATTAGGGCTTCTGCGTAAATGCGTGAAAACAAGGAGTAGTTAGAACCAAAAAAGTAAAAAGAAATGATGTATCCAAAGGGTGAAAACCTATCTGAGGCACCTAAGGATAAGGTACTTGATCATCTCCTTAGATAATTTCAATATATATCTTAAGTGCTTATTGAACCTACACAAGCAGTCAATTTGGGTACAAATGAGGCTCCATAGATCGTACACTTGGCTGAAACCTTGTCACCACAAGGAAAATAAGCCTACACTAAGCTCTTACAGATAAAGAAGATAAACTTTGCATGGACTTATTCAGATATACCAGGGTTGTAGACTAACCTTATCATGCATCACTTGTCCATAGCTCTGGGTGTCAAACCAATTAAACAAGATGTGAGAAAGATGCATCCTCACATAGCTCTCCTAGTCAAAGTAGAATTAGAAAAACTCATTGGTGCAGGATTCATAAGAGTTATTGCCTATGGTAAATTGATTTCAAACATTGTCCTAGTTTCCAAACATGGCAAATCCATTCGAGTTTGCATTAATTTTAGAGATGTCAATAGAGCATGCCCAAAGGATGAATTTCCACTTCCCAATATAAACATGGTAGTGGATATGACTGTGGGTTATGAGATTTATTCCTTGATGGATGGTTTTTCAAGGCACAATTAGATTAAGATAGCTCCTGAAGATCAAGAAAATAGTACATTCACTGTGCATGGGGTACCTATTGTTGGAACGTTATTCCTTTTGGATTAAAAAATGCAGGAGCCACCTATCAACGAGTTATGACAACCATTTTTCATGACATGATGCATAAAACCATGGAAGATTATGTGGATGACACCTTGGCCAAGTCTCAAAAGAGAGATACACACTTAGATGATTTATAAGTCATTCTAGATTGCATGGAAAAATTTAAACTAAGGTTAAATCCTAAAAAGTGTGCATTTGGAGTCCAGGAATAACTTTAAGAAACCCCCCCTCTTGAAAACTATAAAATAGTGGTGAATCACATTTGTTTTTGGAGGGAAAATTTTTAATATTTATGGCGAATTGTGGTTCAAATTATGGATACTTGGTTGCAAATGTTTTAATAACGCATACCATTTTTATAAAAATATGGAGACAACAAAGGATTTTAAAAGGAAAATTATTATTTTAATTGGTGAAGCTCAAAAAATTTACTGATAAATTATGGCAAAATTATTTTATCATGGCGTAATTAATTTAATTGTCATGGCAAATGTTTTTAAAAGGTACATATAAATTTGGTGATTTAATACAATAGTTGTGTAGTTGGTATGGCAATTTAATAATTGGAAATCACTATTAAATTTTCATTCTCAAAGAATGACACGTGTGATGATTTCAGAGAGATTTTTAAGTAAAGGAGTTATCTCACCATATTTCGTTTGAAATGCACCTTCCACCATTCATCTCTCTTAATCCAATGGTTCTGATTTGATGTTGAAGCTGCATCAGGTCCCACCACTATGATGTCACAGACTCATATGTCCATTGGATTACAACATATCAATGACCAAAGGTGAATTTCTGGCCTATTTTTGGTCTTCATAATGTTTACGGAAAACTCTCAATGGAATCATGAAATGTGATATGATTGATCATACCAATAAGTCTACAATCAATCATACCACGTGTCATGATTCCGCAGAGAGTTTTCCATAAAGATTATGAAGACGATCAATAGGCCCAAAATTCATCTTTGGCCGTTGATGTTGTAATCCAACAGACATGTGAGACTGTGAGTTGTGACAATATTTATTAATTAATTTAAAAATTATAAATAGTTGTCATATTGTTTTAAACATAATTAATAAAACCTATCAAATTGTCATATCAGACATATTTTTTCTACTGCATAGCCTTTTTCGGTAATATTAGATAGAAATTTTAATTAATGGAGATGAGTAGATATGACATCAAGTAAAGTAATGACAATTAATTGTGGCTTAGACGGAGCCTTTCAATTTTCAACGACAGATAAGTGTGAACTCTGACATCATTATCTATTCATTACCAATTTACCTCGATAGAATAATGCCTTAAAGTTAAGACTTAAATGAAAACATCATGTCATTTAAGGACATTTTTTCTGACCGTTCGATGATCTTACATCAATGGTAAAGCTTAATTTCCTGCTGCCATTTTGTAGCTAATGTACTTTACATATTTTTTCTATGGAGTGGGCACGCATTTCAAGTATTCTTATAATAAAGAATTTTTATGTCCACCTGTGTGACATTCGACCTTTGTTATTCCCAAGAAAGCAAATGTCTTATCATAAGTGTTATTTCTAATTTCACCCACTATTGCATTAAATATGAAATATTTGGAGATTTCACCCCACTACCATAGTAAAATTACATGCAAATAGTGGCGAACAACCCAAGCAATATACATGTTTTCTATAAAATCTGGGTGAATCAATCAAACAGTACAATACTAATTTTTTTTCCAAATTCTATACGCCCAATGGGACATATTTGTCAATTGGCGAAGAGTCGCCACTAAAAAAATCCTTGTTGGGTTCACCTCCAAAAAATGGCTAGGATTCATCATTTCAGCAAGAGGAATAGAGGTAGACCCTGAAAAAGTCCAAGCAATCATAGATATGCCACCTCCTAGAAGAATTAGTCAAATTAGGAGTCTTCAAGGACATCTTCAATCCATAAGGAGATTCCTTTCACAGTTGGCATATAGAGCTCAACCCTTCAACAAGAACTTAAACAAGGGAGTAAAATGTGTTTGGAATGAGGATTGTCAAAAGAGCATAGATCAAATCAAGAATTACTTGGAAAATCCTCCTATTTTAATGCTTTCTATCCCAGGGAAACCACTTATTCTATACATTTCAGTGACAAAATCTTCCTTGGGGGCATTACTAGCTCTACTTGATGAACATGGGAAAGAAAGAGAAATATACCACATTAGCTGCACTCTTATTTCATATGAGGTGAACTACACCAGCATTGAGAAATCTTTCCTTGCAGTTGTGTGTGCTTCCCAAAAGTTGCGACATTACATGCTTACACACACTATACACCTCATAGAAAAAATAGATCCACTCAACTATTTTCTAGGTAAGGCTGCCCTCACAGGTAGACTTGCTAGATGGATGATGATTATTTCAAAATTTGACATAGAGTACATTGAGCGTAAAGTAATCAAAGGAAAAGCCATAATAGATCAATTGGCTAATTTCCCAATACAAGATAATGCACCTATTCAAGTTGAATTCCTAGATGGGCACCTCATGTATATCACTCAAAGAACATGAAGGATTTTCTTTGATGGATCCTTTATGCAAAATGGTTCAGGAGTTGATATATTGTTTTTTTCTCCTCATAGGTACACGATTCCTAAATCTTACAAGTTATTGTTCTCATGTACAAACAACATTGTTGAGTACGAAGCTTTAACAAATGGACTTAAGATGGCCATAGAATGGAGAATCACAGAACTACACATCTATGAGGATTCACAGTTGATAATCAACCAAGTTAATGATGAATATCAAACAAAAAATGAGAAACTAGTACCTTAGAAGCAAATGGTTGATTCCTTGAAATGATACTTCACCTTTGTCATGTTTCACCAAATCCCTAGACTAGAAAACAAAGCAGGTGATGCTATGGCTACACTTGCTTCACTCCTTTAGTTAGAGAAACATGAATCTAAATTTGAATTCCTGGTGGAAGAGCTACATCACCCTATCTATGGCTCCCAAGAAATTCATGTCATTTGTATCCTTGTTGGTCATGAGTCATCTCGTTACGGTGCAATTTACTCATACCTTTGTGATGGCATTATACCTGAAACCTTTAACCGATCTAAATGCAAAAACCTTACCCAAAATGCCTCTCACCATTTTCTTATCTCTAGTGATTTGTATAGGAGGGGTCTAGATGTCCAACACTTCTTAGATGCTTAGAAAAGGAAGAATTTAACCAAGCGTTAGTTGACATCCACGAGGACATCTATGGGGGACATTCCAATGGTCTTCCCATGGCCCAAAGGTTGCTTAGGGTGGGGTACTATTGGCCTATGATGCAAATTGATGCAGTCACTTTTACAACTTGTCATGTGAAAAGTGTCAAAAACATGGTAACCTGATACATGCTCTAGTTAGGGAGCTCATTCCTTCTATATCTCACTGGCCATTTTAGTGTTGGGCCTTTGATCTTGTTGGGAAGATTCATCCCAAATCATCAAGTGGACACAATTTTATTATCACTACAACCAATTATTTCACTAAATGGGTAGAAGTTGTCCCACATTCTGTTGCCTCAGGCAAGACAGTTTCTCTATTCATTTTGAACCATTTCATCTATCGATATGGAGTGCCTTCCGAGATTATCACTGACAATGGAGGCCAATTCAAAAATAAGTACCTTAAACAACTCTGCAACAAATTCAAGATTAAACAACATTGGTCCTCCATTTACTTCCTGCAAAGAAATGTTCAAGCAGAGGCATCAAACAAAACCATTCTTAAAATCTTACATACAATAGTTTGTAAGAATGGTAGAGATTGACACTTATAGATAAATCTGACTTTGTGGGCCTATAAAATGAATATTTGTACTCCTACTGGGGCTATTCCTTTTTCCCTTGCATATGGCACTAAAGCAGTGTTACCTTTGCCAGTTGAGATTCCTTCACTTAGAGTTTCCCTAAAAGGTCTAGTTATAGATGAAGACTACCGCGCCATGAGACTTCAAGAGTTAGAAATTCTAGATGAAAAATGTCAAACATCATTTGACCATATGAGGGTTTATAAAAAGTTCTTGTCCAAAGCCTTCAACAAAAAGGTTCACCCTAGAGAATTGCAAGTGGGAGATCTTGTCCTACATGAAAATCCTAAGAATCAACAACATAGAGATCAAAAGGGCAAATTTGAACCTAATTGGCTTGGACCTTACATCATTACACAAACTTTTGGGTCAGGTGCTTATTTACCATCTACAGCAGAGGGAGAGCATCTCTCTAATCCTATAAATTTCTTGCACCTAAAGAGTTCTATCCATGATGCCCATTCTGTCTGGGGGCACCCTTTGTACATACTTATTGATCCTAAAAAATCCAAAAAAAAGATATATTGTCAAAAATTCTAAAAATCAGAAAATGTCCTAAAAAATGATCATTTTAGTGAAAACCTGGCAATAGGCACTTTGATGTATCTCCAAAAAAATTATATATTCCAAAAATATAATAAAAAAAATCAAAAAATCAAAAATTCCAAAAAAATAGAAAAAGTGCCTTGGTGAAAACCTGGAAACAGGTGCCTTGGTAGAAAAAAAAGTGTAATAAAATCAAAGTGGTGAAAATGTGGAAATAGGTGCTTCTTGAGGCCTTTGCACCCCTATTTCTTAGTGCATGTACTTGAAATTTATCCTTTCTCCATCATTCCTTGTCCTTGTTGCCTTGGTTTGGAATCAATCTTTGTCTTTGTCTACTGGCATAACTTTGTTAGAGTTCATATCTTGGATGCGTTAGTCTTTGGGATGCCTCACAAATTGTGTGTTTCACCACCACCCCAACTGTATTTTTCAATACAACCCCTAACATTGAGTTTTTTTCAACACTTATCAGTTTGGTCTTACCTAGTTTTGTCATGTGATCTTACTTTCTTGCAAGCATTCAATCCTTATCCTCAGAACTCAGTATCATTTAATACACTTAATTTTTTAAACACAACAATAAATGCTTGAGCTATGTCATGATCTTTTCTTTCTGTGCTGACTTTTATTGATTTTCGTTGAGTGCCCTTGTCTAATAAGTCTCTCTGGGATGAATAACTAGAGGACTTGGGGCACGGGGCATGTTTTTTTCCCTTTCTACTTGTGGGTGTGGTCTTGAAACTCTTGAGTGTCTCTTGTTGTTCCCTTGAAACACTTAGGAGATTTGAGGCATTATCCTTGACTATTTTTTGCACAATCAGTCTTCTTGTCATCCTGGCATTTATGCCTTGATGCAAGCGTGGTATTGCTAAATTAAATTGGGTAAGCTAACATCAAAGTCATCTTGACCTTAATGTCTTTTATGCTTATGTTAGAATCTTTTCACATTCCAATCTGATATAAATGACATTCATATCTTCATAGTTGCGCTTGTGACTAGTGATGATTGTGTGATTTTTCGATGTTCGTTAATAAGGGCCCAATGATAAAAAAAAGTTCCTTAACATTCTCTAATGAATGATGAACACAAAATCCTATGTTAAAGTTCCTCTATTGCAAGTACACCTTTGTATTTTCATGTCACTTGCATTGTTAGACTTCATGTTAATTTGCATTTTTAGGCTGCATTATGAGTTTGAGAGGGTTTTTCCTTCATCTTGGGTGCAAAATTTTAATCAATTGTGGTCATGTTTTGATCTTCATTTCCTTATCTTCTTTCGTGATCTTAATGAAAATTTTCTATCTTAAATAGTTGATTTATTTTGGGGCATTCTCTTTCTTAAGGAAAACTATCTTTCTTCTCTCCATTTCTTTCCACCTCTTCCAAACTTCTATCTTCCATTCGCATTCACCCCACTTGTTTTCTTCTAATTCAACCTTGAGGAATAATATTTAATGCTTGATGATCTACCTTGGTTTTGTGATCCTTATATCTTTCATCTTACATAAATAACCTTATCTTTAGTTTGATTTAATCAAATTTATCATTTTTTTGTTTCTCCTCCATCTCATTTCCATTTTGATCACGAGGGGGAAGTACCTATCAAACTTGAATCCTTAATTCAGATTTATCAATCCATTCAATTGCTTCTCTTGGGGCAAGCTTGCTTGAGATTCTTATCTTGGACATGTCAATTACCTATTTACAGGGGTGTTGACCTTGTCTTTTTCAAACAAATTATCTTTGTCCTCATGTGTTCCCATCCATCTATCACATGTCTGGGTTTTTTTGTGATCCCAAATTGATCTCACACTTCAACTGAATTCTTTGACTACATGTTTTCCCATTAAGATCACACATTAGTCAAAGAGGGGCAAATGTATGCACCCTAAAATGGTCGCCTAGACTATGGGCCCCTATTCTTCAATTTATCAAATGACAGAATCAATTTATCAAATTCCTGAATCAATGTCTTGTATCATTTTCAATTCAAATCAATTACCTTGATCAAATCGTAATTAATTCAATTATTTAAATATTTCCTAAGGTTTGATGATTTCATCAATAATCTTATTTAATTAAAAGAAAACAACCATTTTAATTAAATAAAATGATCTTATTTAATTAAAATAAAATCCCTTTTTATTAAATAAAATAATCTTATTTAATTAAAATAAAATATCCCTTTTGATTAAATAATGTTATCTTATTTAATTAAAATATCTTTTTTTAATTAAATAATCTTATTTAATTAAAAGAAAAAATCCCTCTTCTAATAAATCTCTCTTTTTGATGAAAAAATGAAATAAATGAAATAAAAAATAAATAAAACTCCTTTTTCTCCACACATATTCCTAAGTGATGGGTTTTTTCCTCTCACTTTCATTTTAGGGATTTATCCCACATTGCTCTTGAGGATGAATTCCTCTCCACACTTTCCTTTATAAGTGGCCCTCTCCTTCTCATTTGAGAGATATCAAGTTTTCATGTTATTGTTATGCTGGAGGTTTGGAGAGCAATTTTGGAGGAGAGTTTGAGCATTTGAGCTTGAACCATACAACTTATTTTCTTCTTGTCTTCTTCTCTCATGCATCCATGGAAATCCATTTAGAGTAGATTCCTATTAATTTAGTTTCATATTTCCTTTCAATAGATTAATCTAGCATATTTCCTTTATAGATTAGTTTGCATATTTCCTTTCATGCATCGTTATCATATAGAATAGTTTCCATTTTCATTTGCAATGCATATTTGATGATCATGGAGACTAGCATTCTTTATCCTCCTCTTTGAATCTCACATTTCATGGTGTACTTGCATGGGCATAAACTAGGTCTAAACTAAGGGCCTTCATCACAAACCCTTGCACTCTATGAATAGGGAGCTATGAGTCGCCATTTGAGACCTCATTCTTGAGCAATCTTGAATACAATGACTCATAGAAATGTGTCAAAATTTTATCAAAAAGGTAGCAGTAAAGAGAATATTTAGGTACTTGAAAGGGTGATTTCTCTTTGATTGTTTTTACTAATGCAGATTGGGCAAGAAACATTGATGACAAAAAGAGTACAAGTGGATGAGAATTCTTCCTAGGAGGAAGACTTGTGTCATGGACATGTAAGAAGGAAAATTGAATCTCCCAATCTACTACAAAAGTTGAGTATGTAGCAACATCTATCAATTGTACACAAATTACATGGATGAAGAAAATCTTAAAAGATGTCAAAGAGAAGGTAATTGAGCCTATGACTCTTTACTCTGATAATACAAGTATAATCAACATTGAAAAGAATCCAGTAATGCATTCTAAGACTAAACATATTGGAATCATGTATCATTTCTTATGAGAGAAAGTGTAGGAAATGGAAGTTAAGTTAGAATATGTGCAAACCAAGAAGAGGCTAGCAGATATATTCACTACACCCTTAGCTAAAGATACTTTTGATTATCTGAGATGTAAGTTAGGGTTAATTCCCCTACCTGAAGGATACTATGACGTTGTTGTTAGAATCAATCCAGTGGATGCATTGAATATCTTTCACTATTGGATTGGTGTTGAAAGGGACTACCTCTTAGGGGGAGCTTTCAAGGAAAAGGAGAGTTTTTACAGTATTAGGTGACCTATGTGGCACTTTTGGCATTACTGTCAAAGGGGGAGAATATTAGGAGAAAGAGAAGAACTAGATATAGGTATTGGGGAGAAGATCAGAGGAAGACTTTGAAGGAGAAGACTAGGAATATCAAGACAAGAAGTTTGGCGCATCAACTAAGGGGGAGAAACTATTCTCAAATAAATGTGGTGTTATCAATGCCAAAGGGGGAGATTGTTGGTATAACTGATGCAAATATTGTTGAGTGTTTATTGGTATAGGCTTGATGATAGGAAGATGAGTTATTATGTTTTCATTGTTGTCAAATTGGTGTTGTGTTTATTGATAATGTTTCTAATGTGCTACCAAGTATGTGTAAAGATGAATTATGTGTTGGGTATGTTCAAGATCATGCTATGCCAAAAACTGGTGATTGTGAATAAATGAGCTTTGCACTCATCCAAGAGTGTGCCCAAAAGTTTTTTGACATTCTAGTAGGCCTGGCTATCAGTACACCTGGACAAGCCAAAAACCAAAGCAAAAGAATTATGGGTATGTGCAGGATCATGGTATGCAAAACTAGGCCTTAAGTGGCAATGAAAATTCAGAAAATCAGGGTTAGCAATATTGATGTAAAAATTTGGACAAGTTATCAATCTTATATCTAAAATATCTAAAAAGAGAATTTGTAGAAAATTGAATCTAGTTTCTAAGATATTATCCCTTCTTTAAAACAAATATTCTATATGGTGAAATTTCAAATTTCAATGTCATAGTATGAAAATTTCAAGAAAAAGATAAGAAGAAGGTGTATGTCTAACCACCTTAAACACAATCAAATGATAATATTTTTTTACAAGATTCTAGATAGAAGTAGTAGACTCATGTTAGGATGTGACGCATATTTTTTTGTAATTTTTTTACAAGTAAATAACTAATTATAATTTTTCTACTACAAATTTTCTAGAGTATAAAAAATCTCGTGTTTGACCACCTTGACTTAGTCTAAAATTCATCAAATTGAATTTCGTTTAGTTTTTAATTGCAGTAGGAAAAGCATAGAATGTGACTCATTTTTTGGATTTCAAAAAAGTTATACCATTTCAAAGTTAAAGCTATTTTGCAATCAGTCTATCAATCAGGACTAAAAAGATAAGAAGTAGGCGTATGTCTGACCACCTTAAACATAAGAAAATGATAATATTTTTTTACTAGATTATATATATAAGTAGTAAATTAATGTCTGGATGTGACACATATTTTTTTGTAATTTATTACCAAGTAAATAATTAATTATGATTTTTCTTCTACAATCTTTCTAGAATATAAAAACTCTCATGTCTAACCACCTTAACTTAGTCTAAACTTCATCAAATTGATTTTTTTTTTTTTTTCTTTTAGTAGGCAAAGTATATAATGTGACACATGCTTTATATTTAAAAAGTGATATACCATTTGAAAGTTATAGATATTTTTCAACCAATCTACCAATCAGGACTTCTTTTTCACGTCGCCACTTTTTGGCATACCATGATCTTGTACATACCCTTATCGAATATCCAATAATATCTGATATCTAATTTTCATCAGTAGAATATATTTATAGCCCACAACTGCGTTCAACATTTTCATTGTTAAAATGCTGAACACAACCAAATGATTTCGTATATCCACAAAGAATCATATATTTGATTTTCTATAGTGAATAATTTGCCTCCAAATTGAACAGGTAAGTTAAATTTCTATTTTTTTTATTGTTGTTTTTTGTGTTTGAATTGAAATTTGTAGTTTTTTGAAATAAAAACTAGGGTTGAAATGATATTCTTTATTGTTTTTTAAAATTGACTATAATTGTCTATTTTGGTTTTCATTTTAATTAGACATGGATTCAAACTAATCAAAAAACCCTCCCAATGAGTTCGCAAACAATCCCCCTCCTTCAGAAGACCAACCAATCTCAAACCCTCAATGAATAGAGGATCTCATAGGAGACAATTTAAATCGGGTTAGAGGATATCATACCACATATGCCAATATCCCCACATTAAGCCCCATGTTATCCACGTTGAACTCCATTATTGAAAGCATGGAGAAACTCACAGAGCAACATAATTTTGCACTTCTTTGGCACGATTCCATGCACCCCTAGTTTCACAATGGGCTTGACTATGATCAAATTATGGACCTAAATATAAAAAAAACTTGACATATGTAACTTTTTTGTGGATCCCAAAATAATTTTAAAAGTTGACCCTAAAAATACCAAGTTTCCAATTAAATGGTGCAAAAATAATGCAGTACTTGACAACTTTTGGGACCACTGGTGGATATTTTGTGATAGACCACCCCACAAAAATTTGGATGTCCCATTCTATTTCATAAGAAAATTGTATGCTGAATTTTTCCTTAGTCACAAGGTAAATTATTGGAGCATGAGACCGAACCAGGGCGTAGGCTTAGGTGCTTCTCAGGATAGGCCATCGGTGCAATGGGTGAAATCCCACACATATGACCCCCTCCTGAGATTTCACAACCTCCTACAATGTAAAATCCTAATATTATTGTTGAGGTCATCTCACAGACTATTCAAGCCTTTCACACCTAGAGTTATCTACTGGTTAGGAAGAGTAAGACATTGTTTCCTCCTCATGATGATGCTTTTGGCCCATCCACATCCTCCACAAGATCACATGTTTGTGTGCCCCATACTTCCATTATGTTCAAGAATATGTGCTTGGGTCCCCTAAATTATAATGATGCATATAACTATGTATTCGAGGTGGATGATACTATACATCCAACTACAAGCACTAAAGCACCCCATGGAGATGTGCATCAGGGGCATATAGAGCCATGGACTACTACTGTTATGGTAAGAGTAAATAGTTAACTTGTGACACTGTATTTAATTTTAAACATTCATATTTTTAGTAGAATTTTCTTATAATGATTGCCACTTATGTTTTTTTATGTGTTCCATTTATGTTTAGTTGATGAGAGAGGATGAGATGGCATAGGTGGAGGGGTCCACACTTTCAGCCATTTCATTTGACCTTGACACATCCATGTTACATAGGTTTTAATGTACTCATTGGTTTCCTTTTATTATAATAGTATATATATGTGTTTTATAATTTTTATGATTATCTTATTACATACTGATGAAGGTTTAACCAGTTGCCACTAGGGGGCAACATGAGGGAGTTCAGGCATCTGGCATTGACAAGGGGAAGCTAATTAAGTATTTTAGAATGTTTAGGCATACATGTATACTTTTCAGTTGTGCGTACTCATTTTTAATTTACATGGTTTATTTGGCAGAGGGTGGTTTCAGATGATATCGTGAGACTGGTTTGCCATGATAGAGTCACAGGCATCTCAATTCATCGTGATAGCCCCATGGTATGTATATTTCTAAGTTTTTTTGTGTGTATTTTACAATCAAGTATATGTAATATGATCAATTCATAATTGTATGAAGTATTTGTTTGACTTTTGTATGTCACCCCTAGTTTGAGGGAGGTACAATGCCAAGGGTTTGTATTGCTGATGAAACAATTGACATTTCCTGAATAAATTTCAACACAGGTAAGTTTAGTGTTAATTCACTTTTTTTTAAAACATATATTTGCTACCAAGAAGTTAACATTAAATAGTATAATTGATAGATCGATCTCATGTTCACAAACATATACAGGTCAAAGTCGACATTAGTGGCATTGTCCTTTCATTACCAAGGACATATATTAGGTCTCCTCATTGCCCGATGAGACAGAGAGGCGAGGTACATGAGCTTTTAATTATTTTTAAAAAAATTATTTATTATTGTTGACTATGATTTTGAATTCTTATTTATTATTTGTAGAAACCATATAAATTAAGTATTCTAACTTGGGGTTTCACTTTTGTGTTTGAATGTAGGATCCATCAAAGCCAAAGAGTACTTTGAAGAGAGTTCACTTTGATTATCCACCAGTAGAATAGGATGTCCTAGAAACACTTGTAGTTGATCTTGTTATTTTGAGATGCCATATGGCACATTTTGAGATGGCGTATGCCACATTATATCTAGATATGTTAATTTTGTAAATTTTTTGAGATGGCATGTGCCACATTTTGTACAAAAATATTTCATATATATACATATCTACATGTTCATTTCTAATTATTTTATCTTTTTCATGTGTTCTATGTATGTATCATTTCCATATTATATCTTCGGCATGTGTTGTATGTATGTATTATTTTCATATTATGTCTTTGTCATGCATTGTATTTATGTATGTAAGTTTATTTTCATATTATATCTTTTCCATGTGTTGTATGTATGTATTATTTTCATATTACATCTTTTTCATCCATTGTATGTATATTATTTTTCATCTTATATCATTTTCATGCGTTGTCATGTATAATAGAACTAATCTTTTCGAAAGAAACTACCTTGAAATTTTTTTTTGAACCAAAGTAATAGGCATAATCTACAATTAAAATTATGGTGTTATGCTTCTTGGATGTTTGAATTATTTTACTTTTATTGCATTGTCACACTTAAATGTTTAATTATGTGGAATTTATTTAAAAGAATTATCTGATTATTGGTTGAATTGGTTTATTACTTGTTTACGCTTATCCACCCCCCCTCCACCCAGTGCCTCTTTGTACTAATAATTGGTATCAGAGTCTAGTTCCATGTAAGAATCCTAACAGCTTGGTAGAGGTCCTTGAGGAATGCATTTTTTTATAGAAGGAAACTTGCAGAGGTTGAAGATATGATTGAGAAACTAAGGAGTAGTTGAATATTTATAGGGCTAAGAGACAAGAGATGGTTGAAGAATTCAGTGAGAGTAAGTTAATTTTTAAAAATGCATTCTATGAGCTAAGAAGAGCACTTGTGAGTGATTCTAAGGTGATTAGAAGTAATTGACAATTTGAAGTTGTGTTTTTGTGCTAGAATTTCAAGAAGTGTTAGAAGAACCCATATCGACAAACAAAGAGGTATTTATTTGTTACAAAGGTTGTTTTTTGTGTTTTGTGATGCAAATCATCATGGAAACTCTTGTATTGGTTAAATTTACTAACAACCAGAGGCCAGTATTTAAATTGCATTGGTTGAAGGTCTGAGATATGGCTCTCCAAAAACTGATGCCCAATTTGGCTTAGTGCACCTTGGGAACACTTTGGTCTGACTTGCACTCAAAAATTCTTGATGCTTTGCAAGAAAAAAAAGGCCTCCCCTAGTGTTTACATGGCTAAATGGAGCTGAAGGATGTGACGGTTTGGTTCCAAGATGAATAGTTTGAAAAATGAACCATTGAGCAACTTTCAACTGAGCAATAATGTAACTTTTTGAACCAACCAAGATTGGGTCGCCAAATGGAATCTAAGTGGAATCTCCAAGAGAAAATATAAATTATTGTAGGCTTTCCCAAGAGGGTCCTTTTATACTTAATGGATCTCTAATATATCTCACATGGTCTGAAATATGACTCTCCAAGAATTGCTACCCATTTTGGCTTAGTGCACCTTGGGAACACTTCGGTTTGACTTGCGTGAGAACATTCTTGATGATTCACAAGTGAAAAAGGTCTCCAATAGTGTTTATCTAGCTAACTGGAGGTGATGGAGCTGATGGTTTGGTCCCATGATGAGTAGTTTGAAAGATGCACCATTGAGCAACTTTCAACTAAGCAACAATACAAATTTTTGCACAAACTGAGATCAGGTTGCCAAATGGAATCCAAGTGGAATATCCTAGAACTTAGATACATGATTGTAGGAATTCCTAAGATGACCCTATTACAATGCACAAATCTCTAATATCTCTCATGAAGTCTGAGATATGGCTCTCCAAAAATCATTCCCCTATTTGGCTTAGTGCACCTTGGGAATACTTCGGTCTGACTTGCGCCGAAATGTTCTTGATACTTTGCAACTAAAAAAAATTTCCCCTAGAATTTGCCCAACCAAATAGAGATAATGGAACTGACGTTTTGATCCCACGATGAACGGTTTGAAAGTTGCACCATTAAGCAACTTTAAAATGAGCAACAATACAACTTTTTGCACCAACTGATATTTGGTTGCCAAATGGAATCCGAGTCGAATCTCCCAAAAATGAGTATAATACTTGTAGGCCTTCCCAAGATAGTCCTTTTTCACTTCATGGATCTTTGATATCTCTCACGAGGTCCGAGATATGGCTCTCCACAAATCACTGCCCAATTTTTCTTAGTGCACCTTTGGAACACTTTGGTCTAACTTGCATCGGAACATTGTTGATGCTTCATAAGAGAAAAAAGGTCTCCCCTAGTGTTTACCTGACCAAATGGATCTGACGAAGCTGATGGTTTGATCCCACAATAAATGGTTTGAAAGATGCACCATTGAGCAACTTTCAATTGAGCAACAATGCAACTTTTTGCACCAACCGAGATCGGTTCATCAAATGGAATCTGAGTGGGATCTCCCAGAACTAAGATACCTTCTTGTTGGCCTTCCAAAGATATTCCTTCTTCACTTCATGAATGTCTGATATCTCTCACAAGGTCAGAGATATGGCTCTCCAAAAATCTCTTCCCAATTTTGCTTAGCGCACCTTGGAAACGCTTGGGTCTGAATTGCACCAGAATATTCTTGATGCTTCACAAGTGAAAAAAAGGTCTCCCCAAGAATTCACCTAGATAGCCGGAGATGATGGAAATGATTATTTGATCCCATGCTTAATAGTTTGAAAGATGCACCATTGAGTAACTTTCAACTGAGCAACAATGCAACTTTTTGCACCAACTGAGATTGGGTCGCCAAATGGAATCCGAGTGGAATTTCCTAGAACCAAGCTAAAATATTGTAGGGATTGTTGATATGGTCCATGTTCACTTTACGGATCACTGATATCTCTCACGAGGTTTGAGATATGCATCTCCAAAAATCATTGCCCAATTTGGCTTTGTGCACCTTGGGAACACTTTGGTCGGAGATGCATTGGAATTTTCTTGATGCTATGCGAGTGAAGAAACATCTCTGCTAGTTTTTACCTAGCCAACTGGAGCCGATGGAGCTGATGGTTTGGTCCCACGATGAATGGCTCTTGATGCTCTCAAATTGTTAGTGGTATGTCACTAGTAGAGAAGCATAAAATAGATGCTCGATTCCCCATAACTTTTAATGAGTATTGTTTCAAGACCCAAAAATGAATAAATGATGTTCTCTCATATGTTTGAAGGTTTCCCAGGTGTTATATTGGTGTATTTCAAAGTTTGAAGGGTACTTCATTCATTAAGTGCCCCAATTTGCCCGTCCAAGACAAAGTGAGGGTTCCTAAGTTAGAGTTCACATCCAAGGTTTCAAGACTTGTCCTTTTTGGAAAAGCGCTGCCCCAACTATTACTCTTTGATCATATAATTAATTTCCAAGGACCTTTGGGATCTTTGGAAGTAAACTAGAAAAAGTGTTCTATATGGATGAATATTTCGTGTAATTTTGTGAGTTTTTGTAATTGTACCCTAATAGGAAGGGTTGGGCTATCCAATCATGTTTCCTACGATCCAAATTGAAAAAATGAGTGATGGTTTCACCCCATCTAGTCAGTAACACATTTTTTCATATCTTTGGCACAATTGCCCTCTAGGGTCACTAGGTGTCAAATTAATGAACCATTTAAGTAGATTTATCAATGCAAGGAATTGACATATTGAAAGCTTACTAGTTGAGTTTGTTGTTCATATGGATTATATTATGGTTGTATTTTTGACTTTGTATCCCATGACAAAGGTACTCATCTATGTGGTTTTGGAATACTTTCATAAACAAAGTATTAGATTCAAATCCTTTTCCATTTTATGTCATTAGGATTTAATTAATTATTAATTTATTCTTAGTGAGATTCAAAGCTAAATGGGATTATGCATTGTAATTGAAGTAATATGAAGGAAGTGGATAAAAAATTTATTAAAGACATCTTATATAACACATTGAACAAAGCCTTAAGATTTTTTTGTCAAATACTTCATCATTATACAAGTTTGAGTATACAAACCACCCTTCATACAAATTCATTGTATATAATTGATAGATTATATTATGAATAAATATATCAATGTTATCAAAAGTCTAGGATATAGAATTACTCAAAATATTAGATGCACAACTATATATAAAAATTTTAAGTGTCACTTCCACTCCTAAAGTGTATAAGTTTAACACATGCTACTCTAATGAAATCTACATTCCAATCCGTGGATTTGGAAGGAATAAGAAAAAAACAAGTTTATATGTTGACAAAAACATTAAATGAATGTATAAGTAACTAAATGATCAAATAACATGACTAGCCAATGCATAGTGAAGTTTACCATCATAAAATATGGGCTAATCAAATGCAGACCTCAATCTTATATATCTATCATGAATGTATGCAACTGCACTTACAATCCACATACAAAACAGAGTTTTTTGACTCAACCAAATAAAGAAGAAAACTACAATGAATGTATTGAACATAACGGTAATGAACATGGAAAACCTTGTAGTGAGTTGCACTTACCTACTAAAGTATGTCTAAAGTGTCATCTCTCTACTTGAGGGTATTGAATATTTCTTCATGATCAACAATAATAATAGTCCAAAGTTCCTTTGTCTTTAGTTTTCCTTGATGTTTAAACAACTTAACATTGGCTGCTATACCATTATTTCTTGTATAGTCAGAAAATTGAAGTGCTTCCATTGTAGACTAGTTTAGCCTTCCAAGTAAGTGGTTTGGGGTCATGTCAAGCACCTTGAATGGGTCCCTGACTTGGAAATTCTTTAGCACCATGTTCTACCCCATTTCCACATTTTCTAGCCTATTTTTGACACCACAGACTAAAAAACTTGGACTTTGACCTTGGGGTCAAGGTTGACCTTTTTGGGTCAAGGTCAACATCAACCTTGACCTAGGTTACAATCAAAATTTTTTAGGCCTGGGTTCAAATTCCATAATTTGAGGGTTTCCAAATGTCGGTCTTTCAAAAAAGTTAATTCCCTCTTCTAGGTTGGATGTTTCGATCTTCAGAACAATAAATCTTAAATTATATTTAATATAGGTCCTCTTCTAGGGGTATGGGTCTAATTGGAATTTAATTCTCCTATGTAGGCCTCTCTATAATATTGTTCCATAGTTTCATATAAATTGAGGATTTCTCCTCTCATTTTCTCTAACCATAAGTAACCATTAACCATAAACAATCTAAGACTAGATATCCATCATTGCAAGAATTCAATACTTGAAGAGTGAGATCCAAAGGAGAAGAAGAAATATTTGAAGCAAGTCAAGTAGCCATTGAACCATTCATCCATTCTGAAGCACTTCCCAATCACTTCTTTCATCAAGGAGATTTCATTGGTAGCCATTGAAGTATTCAAGCTCCATGGAGCCCTCTTGTTGAATATTTCTCCATCCACATTCCTCCAAGCCTCTTCCTATTCAAAAAACTATTTAAGATTGGTGTTGAATAACTACAAGAAATTGATTGGATACATTCTACATTCTACATCATTTTCGGTGCATACATACTTGTGGATTCACGGATTCGAATCTGCCACAAGGATTTCTACAAGCAAGGTGAATTTGTTCATTTACTTTGTTTTACTTATGCAATTTCAATTATACTTTGAGGTTAATTCCAAAACTGGCGTTTGACAAAGGAAAACCCCTCGCCCCAACAAATAATCCATTTTTCTTGTAGGTACAGGTTTGGAATAGTAGATCAGAGTGCAAATTTGGATACCCTTTTTGGAAAACATTCGGGATCCAAAAATAGATTTCATGTCAGAGAATTTTTAGGTCGATTCTTCCCTAGGTCAGAATCAGAAATTCTGGGTCAATGGTGACATTGACTTGAGGGTGCAAATTGGAACTATGTCAGATAAGAAAAATATTTATGGGTTTTGTTTGTCTTTGTGTTTCTATTCTAGTTTCGGTCTCAAATTTTCTAGAAACTGAGTGAAGACCCCCGAAAACAACATTCTTCTAATCTGCAACATTTCATGGTTAGTACTTTTCTCCTATTCAATTCAATTAAAGTTATTAATCTTTCTAAATCTATCACACATTCAAAACTATAAACAGGTATTTAAGATCTTCCTTTTTGCTCTTATTTCCAAATGATTGATTCATTTATGCATTGATCCTTTACGTGGGGTTAATCAACTTGGATCCTTCATTTGTGTATTTAAGGATAAAAGGAGAGAATCTTATTTACCCCCTACATCTCACTCAATTCCTTCAAATGTAAGATAAAATAATAACAAACTAAAATACCATATTTCTTATCTTACATTTTGGTGAACCTGCAATAAACAACTCTTTCTTTTTGGTATTAGATTTACATATTTTATGTTACATCTTGCATGCATATTATATTATCTTTCTTTTATGTTCTTTCCTTTACTTTTCAAAAATTAAAATCAAAATCTTGTGTTTCCTAAATTAGTTCATTTGTATTACATTGGTGTATGAGCTTTACAACCTCTAGTCCTACTTATAGTATCCAGGTTAGAAGAAGTCGTAGACATATGGGTTCCTTTGATCCTAAGTCTTCCTCAACTTTCCTTAGAATCCTGAATGAAAATTTGATCACTCATGATTCCAATCCTTCTATGGAGCATAACTCTTCTCACTCATGTCATGATGAGGATGATGCTTTATGATTTCCTCCTGAACAAGTCCAAATTTTTTTGACTAAACTTGCTAAAATGGGAAATTGGCTTATTCAATAAAACCATAATCAAGATTCCATCCAAGCTATAGAGGCTCTTAAGAAAGTCCTTTGTGATAGTGATCAAGGTATTAGTCTCTTGCGTGGTATCACACATATTGTGCATTTGAATGTTAAACCTTTAGCACAAGAGGCTCAAGATCTAGGATTCACTCCTCCTATCACTAGTGAGGGACCTTCTTCTATTCCTTTACCTATAATTCCTACTTATACTCCTCCTTTGATGACTACATCTCTCCCAATTTCATCTATTCCTATGACTATTCCACCGGTATCTCTGCCTACCTCACAACCTTCATATCATAGTGTACCTTTTACTTATTCAAATCCACTTCCAACTGTTGTTCCAAGCGTTCCACCATTTGTGTCTTCCATTCCTGTCACTTCCTACTTTTTCCTAGTGCTCCTAATATTTCTATGCCACCTATCTCTTCTAATAATTCCACAATTATTTGTTTGGCTCAAACTGTGTCATCTTTATAACTACAACTTGCATCCTTAACTCAATTTAAGTTTAGCATTCTTACATGTAACATGGGTAGTCCTTTATCCTTAGACATTATTCATGCTACTATTCCTCAACAAGCCGATATGCCTCTTCTTGAGAATTACAATGGTAAAGGCGATCCTTTTTACTCATGTTAAAACATTTCAAATCCTTTGTATTGATTATGCTAAAACCATAGGATTTTAGCTAAACTTTTTGGTATAACTTTTCATGATAAGGATTTTCAATGGTATTTTTCTTTACCTCCTTATTCTATTCATTCTTTTGCTAAAATTTCTAATACCTTCATTCAACAATTTCAAAATAACATTGGTCTGCAAGTTTCCTTAACTGATTTAATGGATTATAAACAAAACATTAAGGAAAAATTGACTAAATTTTATTGGTAGATTTAAGCATTTGTATGATCATATTTCTTATCCTTTTCTTGATATTGATATTAAACATATGTTTATTTCAAATTTACAAAAGGATAATAGAGATAAGATTTTGCTTACTGAATTTACCTCTTTTCAACAACTTTGTGCAACACTTCATCATTGTCAATTACAAGTGAGTCAATTTGAGAGAAACACTCCTATGGCTCTTGTTCCAGTTGATAAGAGTGACACTCCTCCTAACCCTAATAAGTTTAAAAAACCTAACAACTATATCAAGATTAAGAAACAGATGAATGTGGTCACTGATCCAGTTGTTGTTACATCCCATAATGCCACTTCTGCATCCACTGCTTTCATTATGAATAATACATTTACTCCTCTCTCTGAATATTTACATTCTATTATGAGTAGGTTTTAAAGTGATAATATGATTACCTTTCCTCCTATTCAACCTCTCCTTCCTACTTCAGTAGCTTCAAAATTCTTTGATTCTAAAGATTTTTTCCAATACCATCGCCAAAATGACCATGATACTAAAAAATGTTATTCTCTAAAGCATAAGGTTTAAGACTTAACTGATTCAAATGCTTTATCTATTGATAATTTTGATGGTAATGGGAACAAATATGTCTCTCCTCCTAATAAAAACCTTTACATATATATGAATCCTCTACCTACACATGATACTAATACCATCGCTCAACAATCTGTTGTGGATATTATTTACGATTCAAAGATGGATGATCTTAATCACATTTTTAATCATGTGGAGTGTGTTATTTCCTCTCAAAATACTATTTATTTTTCCCTTCATTACCTAATTCTTGTCCTCCTCACCCTGACAACCTTTTTCATTCATGTCAAGCCTATAAACATCACAATATTGTCGAGTTAAGCATGCCTCAGATAGATCTTAATAGTGGTCTTTTTCCCACTCCTTCTATACCTCCTTTATCCATTACTTCTAGCTCTATTACTCAACCTCCCAGTGTTGCTTCATAGCCTACTATGAATCCTACCAACCCTCCTATAGAAGCTGTGAAGTAACTAGTTGTTATTCCTCCTATTTCTCCACATATGTTAAACAAAGAAAAACATAACAAATCTGCTAATGAACATCGTAAGAAGCGCAAAGCTAATTCTAGGGCTCATGATTTTTTTCTTCAAAATTCTTTATCTTCTTTTGACAAACCTATGCCTGATGTGTTGAAAGAATTTAATATTCATAATGATGTTAAGATTAATGAGTATGATGATCCTATTCTCATCTTAGATCCTATTTTAATTAGTCTTGATGAGGAGGATACTCTTGACGATCCTATTGATCTTAGTGATGAATATGATACCATTGATCTTGATACTGATTTACCTCATATGATTTCAACTCAATTGACAATTACACCTAGTATCAAGTAACATGATTCTCAAGAGGATCCTTGTTTGGAACTGACTATTATTCCTACTGTATTGGATATAGTCCCTCTTGCGAGTTGTCTACCTTCCTTAAATAATATAAACTGAGATGAGGAGAGTAGGCGATGCGCCTGATTGGCTTATCCTTCTGCTAGCCCTTTTTGTGTTTGCATGTTGTATTGTGCTTCTCCTGTAATGTGTTTTCTAAATGTTTTTTAGACTCTTTTATAGAACCCTTGTTACTTTGTTTGTGCAAGGTGATAAAGGAATCAAACCTGTTGTTTAATTCATCTATATGTATCTTTACTCTTCTATAAGTAGTTTTCATGTTGTGTTGTACTTTTTCTATCATTCGTAAATGTTTTCCTTGTGTAGTCCGCTTGGATCTACGACATGGTAGCACTGATTCTTTTTGGTATCCATGTTGTGGTCTGAAAAGACTCTTCATCGTAACTCTTGAGTTTTCTTTCCTCCATTGTGATTGTAGTTCTACTTTCTTTGGGGAATGATGTCAATTGTTTGGCAATAATATCTATATATACATGTTATCTTATGATCATACTCACCCCACTCTAGGTAGATCCCTTCTGTGTTCTTTGTATGTTTATGTGGTATTTCCCTTGATTTATCTTCATTTGGGGCTTCTCATAGTGGAAATGTAATCACTAGAGTTGTTTATGTTTCCGTTAAAGCTATTTCTCCTGTTCAAGTGTTAGTAATGACTTTAACATGGGAGCGTATGCTCTACTCACTTTTTGCACACAGGCACATTCAAAATATTTTCAAAACTTAAAATTTTTTCCTTTTATGGATTAAAGACTAATCCTTAAAGCATGGATATCTTACTTTATAGGATCTCTTGATTCCTCCAGTTTAAATTAACACAGATCTCTTGATCCCTCCAGTTTCAATTTACAATGTTTTGATCCCTTAAGGTCAGAAGGTGTCCTTAAGAATGGATGTTCCTGATGGGTTGACTAGTGAGTAGCTACATTCACTAGGCCGTTCAACTCCATTTTTTTAGTTGCACTTTTTCCTTGTGTGGTTCATAATGGGACATAAGTTCTCATTGGGCGAGGTAACCACACCCTCTCTCTTTTTCTCCTTAACTAGTGATGTCTCTCTTATTGTGATATTAGGGTTGATAAAGACTTAAGTCCCTTGGGAGATTGAGGATTTCTTTGTCCCTTTTTTATTTCAATATGATTATCTATTCATCATGATCTCCTTTACTAAGAGTTTTCATCGAGTCCATATTCTTGCTAAAGTGTGGGCTAAATGTATAGTTGGAAAATGGAAGAAATTCCATTGTAGACTGGTTTAGCCTTCTAAGTAAGTGGTTTGGTGTCATTTCAAGCACCTTGAATGGGTCCCTGACTTGGATCTAGTTTTATCCCCCTATTCTGCCCCATTTCCACTTTTTCTAGCCTATTTCTAACACCCCAGACTGAAAAATTGGGACTTTGACCTCAAAGTCAAGGTCGACCTCGACCTTGACCTAGGTCAAAAGCAACCTTTTTCAAGCTTGACATTCAAATTCCATAATTTTAGGGTTTCTCAGATGTCGATCTTTGGAAAAAGTTAATTCCCACTTTCGGGTCGACTATTTCGGTCTTCAGAACAACAAATCTTAAACTATATTTAATATAGGTCCTATTCTAGGGGTATGGGTCTAATTGGAATTTAATTTTGCTATGTAGGCCTCTTTAGAATATTGTACCCTAGTTTCATATAAAAGGAAGCTTTCTCCTCTCATTTTCTCTAACCATAACCAGCCATTAACCATAAACAATCTAAGACTTGATATCCATCATTGCAAGAATTCAAGACTTGAAGATTGAGATCCAAAGGTGAAGAAGAAAGATTTGAAGCAAGCTAAGTAACCATTGAAGCATTAATCCATTGTCAAGCACTTCTCAATCTCTTCTTTCATCAAGGAGATCCATTGATGGTCATTGAAGGATTCAAGCTCCATGGAGCCCTCTTGTTGAAGATTTCTCCATCCACATTCCTCCAGGCCTCTTTCTATTCAAAAACCCATTCAAGATTGGTGTTGAAGATCTACAACCAATTGATTAGAGACATTCTAAATTCTACATTATACATCCTTTTTGGTGCATACCTACTTGTGGATTCACAGATTCGAATCTACCACAAGGAATTCTACAAGCAAGGTGAATTTTTTCATTTACTTTATTTTACTTACGCAGTTTCAATTATACTTTGAGGTTAATTCCAAAACTAGGGTTTGACCAAGGCAAACCCATCCCCCCAACAAACAATCCATTTTTCATTCAGGTACATGTTTGGAACAATAGATCAGACTGCAAATTCAGATACCCTTTTCAGAAAATTTTTGGGATCTGAAAATATATTTACCATTGGAGACCTTTTAGGTTGATTCTGCCCTAGGTCAGAAATAGAAATTTTGGGTCAATGGTGACATTGACTTGAGGGTCCAAATCAGAACTGTGTCAGAACATAAATTTTTTTTTGGGTTTTGTTCGTCTTTTCATTTATATTCTAGATCTGGTCTCAGATTTTCCTGAAACTAAGTACAGACCCCTAAAAATAGCATTCTTTATATCTGCAAAATTTCAAGGTTGGTAATTTTCTCCTATTCAATTTAATTAAAGTTATTAATCTTTCTAAATTTATCACACATTCAAATCTATAAATGGGTATTTAAGATCTTCCTCTTTTCTCTTATTTCCAAATGATTGATTCATTTATGCATTGATCCTTTCTTTGGATTTAATTAGTTTGGATCCTTTATTTGTGTATTTAAGGATAAAAAGAGAGCATCTTATTTACCCCCTACATCTCACTCAATTCCTTTAAATGTAAGATAAAATAATAACAAACTAAAATACCATATTTCTTATCTTGCATTTCTAATCATGTATGTGTGCAATGATGTTCCCGCAAAAACATGTGATCCTATTGGATATATGAACATATCATCATCTGTCATTGGTTGTGCAAGTTTCATCTTTCTTTTTACACAACTTGTTATCCATTAATTTGATCTCTCATAATTCCCCTGTGGTGCAACTAGTGTAAAAACATGTCCTGGCTGTAGAAGATCTAAACGATGCTTTTAGTTAAGTGAACAATTAGTGTCATCATTTATTATAGAGAGTGTGATAGATAAAGGATTTAGATAATGTGGAACCCATGTATCGACCCACTCACTTGACTCACACTGATCCCAATCACACTAAAGACACCTCAGACAAAAACAAGCCAGCTCTCGTGTCCAAATGGTCCATGTACTAGATCATCTGAGCTTAGAAATGAATTCATTTTTGAATAACCTTTCACGGTTTGACAATCCAACCTATCTCCAATTTTCTCCAACTCAACCAACCAAAAAAATCTGCACACCATTGAATCAAGAGTCTCCAATGACAATGCTAAAGTACACCGATCAAAAATAGAATGAGCATCAAGGATTTATGCACTTGAAATCCTCCATTTCTCCTTTACTAGAGCTCTCTTTACACATGCACCTGCTCCATCATGCTCCCCTTTTCCATGAACAACCTAAAAAAAACTCAAAATATGAGGTACACCTCTCTCTACATGCATTCTACATAACCAATAAAACATACAAGCATGTTTGAATTGACTTGTGTAATAATCTGACCAAATGAGATGTCTATCCATAGAAATATCATTTTCCCACACTCACTCAAAATAATTCTCAAAAAAATGTTGGACATACTTGTGAGAGTGAGATTTATAATTGCTCATATAAAAATGGTATTCTGTGATTATCTTTTGGTCATCTTCTGTACTATCAGGGGAATGTTTATATGTTATGTGCACAAAAATAGAAACCTAAATAGAATTGTAATATTGAGCTTGCAACTCATTTTGGGGCTTCAATGTATAGTTCTCTTCAAATTCAATGACAGATATAGTAGTACCAATCAAGAAAGTGTCCTTACAAATATTGAATTGTTCAGCCAACCACAGAGACCTGTGACTATGCCTTGCATACTTGTAAAAAATATTCTGCTTGAAATCTGAAATAAAATCAGCTACATTGCATTCTTTTTTAGCTAACTCACATCTAGAGCCTTCATCTCTTCTTTTCAATGTATATTTAATGGTTTCATATACATTTTTGGGACAATTTTCTTTCCAAAATCAAGTTTGTAGCCCTCATGAAAACATGGAACAAACTTGACTATCCCACCACACTCTAAGAACTTATCATTTAAGCAATATTGTCTATAAAAGAAACATCCATCATCTCTAGGACATAAAATATGATCTATCAAGTCTCTTGATGATTTTGGAATAGCACTTGCACTACACTCCTCCAACATTTCAGTAGTATGCAAAGTAAAGGGAATGGATCGTAACAATTCATTGTGCATCAAAAAATTTACATGATATTTGCAACAACAAGTATTTTGAATCTTAAGAGGCACACAAAAAAAAGGCTTGAGTGCTTCAAAATCTCTTTGTTATATTTGCAATTTTGGATGTATCTGACAAATATTTTTTGAACAACATTGTTTGAATCACCTCCAAAGAATGTTTTGGATGCGGGGTGCGGTCTTGAATGCCAATTCTCAACTTCAAGACATCTTTCACTTTTGTTGACTCTCTTGAGTTAGATTTCCAAAATAGTTGACTTTGATCCTTCACACCATCGGTAAACTTCTTATCACAACATGGAAGTCTCCCACCATAAGCCCGTGTATCATTTTGAAGAGGATCATCAATTATTTCTCTTCTTATAAGTGATCTATCAAAATTTTTACGATTTAGGTTTAAGTCAACACAATTTTGTTTCATCAAATGTTCCTTTCTCAAATTATGACTTACTAAGGAGGTTGTAATAACCCTCCTAGCATCTCTCTTGTCTTTTTCCTTGGTATTATTGCCAATGGGATTGAGAGCACTAAAAATAATTCTCAAAATAATAGTATTCCTCTCATTTTTCTTGTTCACACTAATCTTCAATTTGACTAGAATAGGTCTCATCTTCTGCATCTTTAACAACTACACAAGCATTTGATATTTCTCAACCAATGTCTTGTGGCTAAAAAATTAATTAAAAAGTTTTGAAACCCACAACCGAATGGTTCTTTCTGATCTCTTTCCATCAAAATTTATCATTATTTTCTCATCAATTTCAAGTAACCATTTTGTTGTTCTTAAAGGTCTCAAATTTGAAGTTTGTCTTTCTTCCTCACAAGGGACTTCATTTATCATATAATGTGGAGATGTGTACCGTTGATTTGGTTCTTTTGCACCATTATCATTGTCAATTATTTCAAATTTGGTCAGTGGATTATCATTGTCTTCATTATCAATTCCTTCATATTCGATCACTGGATTGTCATTGTCCACACTTTCATTGTCCACATCTACATGTTCATTTTCAAAACCTACATTTTCATCTTCAATCGCTAAATTCTCATTTTCAATATTATTGTCATAAATAATTTCAAATTCATGTCCTTCTTCACTTGAAACTGCATTTAAGGGTGGGCCTATCCTTACATCTTCATTAATATTTAACTTACCTTATCTCTTGTTCTGATGGGCAACCCTATCCATTTCTCTTTACACTTAAATATATTCATTTTTGAGCTTCCTCTTCCATTTATGCTTTTGACAACTACTACTCCCCATGGTGAGACCAAAAAGGTGACACAAAAATGTTTGATAATGGAGAAATTCCAATAAAAAGGGTGAAAAAGGTAATTTGTTGTCTCCCAGAACTGCAATCATGTGATATTCTCTTACAAATACATGGTTCTCGAACTAGGGGACCCATAGAATCAATTTTTCCTTTTGGATGTGAGTAAAACAAATTGTATATCAGAGAATATTAGATATCTGATATTATCTGATATCCGATATTATCTAATTTCCAATATTATTGGATATCTGATATCTCCTACTCAAATTTGGGTTCAACTCTCTCTCTCTCTCTCTCTCTCCACACACATGTTCACCATATTTTTTCTGATCTCCAGACTTCGACCATGTAGATGATCACATTTTTTCACCTAAAATTGATGAAACAAAAAGTGTTTTTTAAAGACATTATCATCTTTCCATCAATATAACTGCTATCAAATTTTGAGTTAAGTAATTATTACTTATTTTCTAATTGAGTTATCTCTAAAGTTCTAATTTATAGACTGATTGAAAAACAACTATAACTTTCAAATGGTTTAACCTTTTTGAAATCTGAAACATGCGTCACATTCTATGCTTCGCCTACTATAAGGGAAAAAAAGTTTTCAATATCTTAAGGTTTAGAATTAGTTAAGGTTGTCAGATATGAGAGTTAATTAATTATTTATTTGATAAAAAATTACGCAAAAATATGTGTCATATCCGGGCATGAGTCTACTACTTACATCTAGAATCTTGCAAAAATATATCATCATTTGACATGTTCACCATATTTTCTCTGATCTTCAGACTTCGACCATGTAGGTGATCACATTTTTTCACCTGAAATTGATGAAACAAAAAGTGTTTCTTAAAGCTATTATCATCTTTCCACCAATATAATTACTGTCAAGTTTTGAGTTTAGTAAGTAATTATTACTTATTTTCTAATTAAGTTATCTCTAAAGTCCTAATTTACAGACTAATTGAAAAACAACTATAAATTTCAAATGATTTAACCTTTTTGGAATCTGAAACATGTGTCACATTCTATGCTTCGCCTACTATAAGAAAAAAATATTTGAAATTTTGTTAAGTTTAGATTTAGTTAAGATGGTCAGACATGAGAATTTTTTATTCTAAATAAGTTGTAGTAGAAAATTCATAATTAATTATTTATTTCGTAAACAATTACAAAAAAATATGCATCACATCTTGGCATGAGTCTACTACTTACATCTAGAATCTTGTGAAAATATATCATCATTTGATTGTGATTAAGGTGATCGGACATACACATACATTTTATCTTTTTCCTGAAATTTTCGTACTACTGCATTGAAATCTAAAATATTGAAAAATTAGATTTTTTTTTAGACAAGGGCTAGTAGTTTAAAAACTAAATTCAATTATCTACAAATTCTGTTCTTACAACTTTTTCATACAAGGTTGATAAAATGTTCAAATTTTTATGTCAAGTTGACTAACCCTGATTCTCTAATTTTTCATTGCCACTTAAGGCCATAGCTTGGTATACCATGATCCTACACATACCCGGTTGCGATAAATATTGGAGTGTAAGATCACATTTGGAGACTCAGAGATGTCTCTAGATGTATTTTGTGTGATCAGGTAAGCTAGGAAATAAATGGAGCAATTTATGATTGATTAAAGGGCGATCCGATAGACAAAAGAGCAAGAAGTTATAGTCAGTGAATGATTTGATTGTTCTATAAAATTGGTATGGATTCAAGTCTTGCGGTCATGATATTAATGCCTTGAATAGGCCTTGTTATTGATCCTATGATCACTACTGGATCAAAGTACAACAAGGTATAGTTTCTATTAACAAAAGATTGTTCTGTACAAGGTAGTGAAATGTATTGACCGGTTTGTGTAGTTGGTATTAGATTGGTGTGCGGTGATGATGTGATTGGTTGCAGTGGATGTTTCTATCATCTAGGTATCAAGGTGATGTGCAATAACTAATTTGGAATAATTTATTGCTATTGCATTTCTCAATGTCATCAAATTTAACCAATTTTTTGAAGCGTCTTGAATATGCTAAAAAGGCTTGACTATTCTTGATTTAAATCAATGTGTGATGGATCTGAAGGCTGACCTAAAGTTGTAATCAAATGTTCTAGATTGGTAATATGTTTTAGGGTTCAAGGATTGAGCGGGAAATATTGTGAAATGTTTTATAAGGAGGTTAAATCCCCTATTGTATTTGTAATGTATATATATGTGTGTAAAATGATAAATTATTCAAGTGGAGATTGTGGATGAAAACGTGCACAATGGAGTAAAGAGAGAAGATTATCTGCAAGAAGCATAAGTATTGTGATTAATTGGATCTAAACAAGAAGAGGAGGTATGGTACACCCATATCATTGTACTTGTTGATTCCTAATATTTTTGGCAAGAAAATCCCTTAACTGGATAGACTTTAACATTTATTTTTGTAAATCCTTTAACTAGGTGACTCTTTAACAAGGGTTAAAATCCTTTAACAAGGTTATTCCTAACAAGGTAAAGCTCCTAACATGGCCAGAGGTAAATCCCTTAACTTGGTGACTCCTAACAAGGTCTACTCCTAATAGGGCATCATTGTAATCTCCTAATAGGGAACATTTAAAGAGTGTAAATATTTGTGGGTGCTAATCCCCACCTTGGTTTTAACCCTTAATTAGGGTTTCCATGATAAAAATATTTGTGTTACTTTGTTGCATGTTTGGATGGTTATTTTCTCACTTTGAATTTTACTGCATAAGATTTAAAGTTTATTAATGATGTTAATGTGTTGAATGAATTGAGAAAAGTTCTAATCTAATAGATTACTGATTCACCCCCCCGTAATCTTAGACCTTATAGTATTAACAATATTGTATTCAAAATAATCACTAGAAACCAATATAGCTAAAGACTAAAATCATACAATTGTACCGAAACATATGTTTCATAAATGGAAGACTATACACTTGCCAAGAAACATGAAGAACACAAAAAATGTTAATACTGAACATGTTTTGTTCATAACAAAGTTCTTGTTGCATAATTGTTAGAGTGAGCTATTTCTTCAAATGATCACCTAAAATTAACTTCAATAATAATAAAATGGGTAGAATGATATTCTCATAAAATAGAACTCTGTTTAGGGTGAACACAAAATAGTGGGTTACACTATTTTGCCTGAACGGACACTCAAACTCTACATTTTGAAAAACACTTTTAGATTCGGATATATATTGTTGTTAAACCATTTGATATCAGAAGATGAAGTAAACTAGAGTATTTTAAAATCTTATTTTTAGATTCTAAATATATTTAATAATTTTTGTTTAATTCATTTGAATGGTTTTTTCTTTCTCCCGCAAAAACTGGTATGTTGTTGAAAACATCATTTTCAAAGAGTTACAATGTTTTCATAAAGCATAACTATTTTTCTAAAATAAATATCAATGTGATTATTTAAAATTTATTTTTTAAAACTCCATACAGAGGGTATGCAATTGGTTTTATAATATTATCATGAATGTTGTATATTTTATTAATGTTTGAAGTTGACTAAACCTTAATTTTTACAAACCTTGACTACATAGCTTATAACTTGTGTATTTATTGAATTTCCAATTTATTTTATATAGAAAGCAGACTCAAAGATGGAGGGCACTCTTATTTCTCAATTTATTTCTCTTTTCTACTAGTTTTCATTGAATGCCAAACTCAGAGGTTTATATTGGATAAAACACCTACATTTGAATAATGTCAAAAATCATATAGCTAGTACACTAAAAAAATGTCAAATCTATAATGGAAATCATGTTTGGAGTACTTGTGCTATGAAAAATGATTTCTCCTTATTGTTCCTTTTGAGTCTTGCAATTGAGGTCCAAAGATATGAAATCTACAAAATTTTGTAAACTTCTGTAAATTTTCCTTACTCAGGGACTTTTGATTGAAACTAGTTAGTTTTGATCGAAAGTACTTTCTATAAAAAGTACTTAGTTATTTTAACTCATCGAATTGTCCTTTCTCAAGGAATTTTGATAGAAATTACTTTAGATATAAAGTGCTATCAATAGAAACTAATCAATTTTGATAGAAAGTACTTTCTATCGAAAGTACCTGACTAAACCCTCCTGTTCACAAATTTTAGGAGGAATTTCTTCTTCCAAAAACTATTACCCACTATTGTGGGTTCACCCATTAACCTATAGTTTATGCACCAATTCTCTCTCTCTCTCTCTCTCTCTCTCTCTCTCTCTCTCTCTCTCTCTCTCTCTCTCTCTCTCTCTCTCTGCAGAGCTCTGGACCCCTAGAAAATTAAATCAAATTTGGTAGTCTGTGCTTGTTTACATCAAGCCCACCTACCCCTTGCACTTAGATTATCCACACCAAATCCCTGCACCTTTAAGTGAATTAGTATTTGTTCACAAACTCATCATTTTGTGTACCCCATAAACCTTTACTAAGTTGATCATTACTTCATACATTTTCTTGTGGTGATGCACCCTTGTTCACCCAATGTACCCAAATGTATGTTTCCTACACAAGACCACTCCAATATTTTCCCAAGCCTTTGAGGCCTTCAAACATGTCAATTATATCCCTTAGACATCCCTTAAACTAACCCAAAACTCAAAAATGTCATAGTTGGCATTGCCTTTTACCAGTCCTCTCTACACACCTTTTGGGATTTTGTGACAAAAACCTCCAAAGGAATGAGAAAAAAAATTCACAATCTTGATCCAATTTTTGGGGTAGCACTTTCCCCAAGAGAAAAGACCTTGTATCCTACAAAAACTCCAAATTCTTTTGAATTCTCTCTACTGGTTTAGAGGGATAATTAGAATTCTTAAAGAAGGAAATGTTACTTAGAATTGATATTTTGCCAAACCAACTATAGAGACATTTAGGGGAAATTAAAATAATTTTTCTCCTACAACCATATCCTCTAAATCAAAGCCTATCAAAAGTTATGGGGTCTGCAACCTACTAGTTAAACCTCTCTACCAGGCACATAGGTATGCCCGACTAGGGTTTTAGAAATTTATCCTTGAAACCACCACCAATCGATCTAAAAAAAAATAAAAGGTAAAGTAAACTCCCATGTCTCTATTTTGAACTAGGTTTTATGAATTTCCCATGGTTACATCAAGAGATATGAGATCTGCAAGTCGAGAGCCCTAGTTTTCTCCAAAATTATGACATCCAAATGACTGTAACACAATATCTCTTTAATTCCTCCACCTCAGAACCTCTGGTTGGATGAAAAAGAAATATAAGACATATTAAAAACTTCCTATGGAGTTATATTTAACATTTCAATCCATACAGGATCAGGCATAGTAAAAAACTAGATAATTTTCATGAAAAATGCAGGTTATGTATTCAATTTCTGCAAATTCTCATTACAAATCTCCTCAACAACCTCTAAAATTATTGTTGATACATTTTTATATGTTTTTACATCAATTCTAACCATTTTTGGTGGTTTTGAACGTTGATTAACAACTTTTCAAAAAAATGGTGTCATTAGCAACTTTTGTTGTAACAAAGTTGCTGACAACATTTGCAACTTTTTGCAAACTTACAAAACAGACTCTTAGGGAATAACCAAGGTGGATTTAACAATGTTTGATGTTATAAACATCAATAAAACCTTCCCTAATACAAGTATACCCAACCCATGTGCATTCAACCCTAGTGAACGATAGGATTCATAATCCATCCTAGGTCACTACGTCTTATAGTTAGGACTTATTACAAAAATGAGGATCTCTTCATCCTCCTTGCCCCTTTCTTAGAGTAACTAAGAGGGGGGGTGAATCAGTTAGAATTATTCTCCTCACAAATTATCCTATAGTCCCAAATTTCTCCAGATGTATACCAAAACAAATTCAAATATAAAACTCAACTCGGTGAAAATGTATTTTGTAATTTCAAACTATCATCAATACTGTTTACCGAATGTCAGTAAATTAATACTATGATTACCAATCTAGGTAAATAAAGTAATGTGTAAAGTAAAATAACAATCCACAACATTCATGCACATTGACATAGATTTTTAATCTAGAAACCCTGCTAAGGGAAAAATCATCTGGGACCGCTAACCAAAAATATTTTCACTCTTCTGAAGTGAACTCAGTGAAGAGCCAACCCTATTAAAGGTTACAATGCAAAAATTTAAATGTGACCTTGTTAGAGGATTTAAAACTGACATTTCTCTCTTGACCATGCATTCACTATGGGGTCAACAAGAAAATACTCAACATTATCTGAATGTTATAATAAAGACTTCACTATCCTACTCGGTTAAGAGGTTTATCTATAACAATGGTTAAATTTATACAGTACTAATTTGATTCAAATACAACTCTATTTTGTAGATATTGAGATCTATGCTAATTATATAATACCTCTAATCAATTTTTACTTCTTCAGTTTATCTCATACTTCATACTTGTTCTTCTCAGTAATCCTCTTTCCTTTGTCGCTCGGTTATGTCTCGAGAAATGGGATTGGTTTTATCTATAACCAATTTGATCAGTCATGCATAAAATTTGCATGTATGCGCTTTTCATGTCTTTTCAAAATGAATCTCTTGTCTCTTATATAGACATCATAGCTCATTTTATTTTCATCCTTTGTGGCTTAGTCTCCATTCTTCATTTTTCTGCTTTATCCTTCCTTGGCAGTTGTGTTAAAAACATTTTTGAATCTTTCTTGTCTGATATTTGTTTAATTTTCATAACTGTTTTATCAAATAACAAACTTTATCTTTTACCTTGAAATCATCAATTTCCAGCTTACCATCCTAGTTGGCCTCAATTTGATTTAATTTCTCAGTCTTAGTATTAACTGTGTTGTATCGGAGGTCCCTACCTTGGTTATCAATGTGCTCAGTATACACTATGTTTTACTCAATTATTACAGCCTCTCGGTGTATACAAAACTCTTCATTTACCAACCACATAATTTTTTTTTTTCCAGATCTTCAAATCATAACAAATGTTTTGCACCATAATAATACTCAAATAAGTTGACATCAATGAAAATACATTAACTGATAATTTGTATCATCACTTCTGCAACTCGGTTAAATATAAACAAATGACTTCAAACTTTTAACTAGTTGTAGTTCCTCAATCTCTCCCTTTGGAATTGATGGAAACACAATAGGAAATATACAATATAAAATTCCATACAAAAAAATACCAAACTTTTGTTCCACAACTGCAAAAATTCTATATCTCTCCTTAGCTTGAATATAAGTTGTGTCAGTATAAACAAAAACTTCACCATGCATACTCTCCCTGCAATTTTGATGTTTCAGCTCTTGAATCTTCTCTGTAGATTAGATATGTCTTTGTTCTCCCTTTCTCTGTACTCCCTCAAGTAGTAGATATTCTATCGATCAAATCTCTCCCTTAGATGGATATATATTTCATTGACTCATCTCTTTATATTTCATTCATCAACTCTCTCCCTTTGACAACAATGCCAAAAATAAAATGTGTAGCTCTTTAGTAGCCAAAAAAATATTTCAATTTTTTTTTCAATAGGTACCTTTCAATGTACAGATATTTTTGTTTCAGTCTTGTTCAACTTTGGATCAACATGATTGATATTCTGATTTCATGTAGGTTGATGCAACCTCCAAATTAGTTTAGTTACCAATAGATAAGGGATGAACCCCTACTCTACCTCTCAAGTACTCAAATGTATCCTTTGGTAAGGGTTTTGTGAATATGTCAGAAAGTTGTTCTTTTGATTGTAATATTCCAGTATTAATTGTTTATCTAGTACTTGTTTCCTTAAGCAGTGATATTTTATATATATGTGCTTTGTTTTTGCATGCATCACAAGATTCTTTCAACTATTGATAAAACTTCTATTATCACAATAAATCATCACTAGTTCAGTGATTTCCTCATTCATTCCTTTCAACAGTTGTTTTATCCATACTATGTTAGAACAATTTGCAACATCAGCAACACAATCTGCTTTTGCAGTTCACTAAGATATGCATCATTGCTTTTTCTTATCCAAGTAACTATTCTTTCTCCAAAAAATAATGCTCCACCAGTAATTCTTTTTCTATCATCTATGTTCCCATCCCAATGAGCATTAGCATAAACTTTCAATTCAAACTTTCCTTCTCTTTTATACCATAGTCCATAATCCTCAGTATTCTTAAAATATCTACAAATTATTTTTACAGTAGTGATATATGATTCCCTGGGGTTAGCATAAAATCTTCAAACTATGACAACTGCATGTGGAATGTTAGGTCTTGTGTAAATAACATACAACAATTTACCAATCATAGATCTGTACAAGGTCTCATTTACCTCAGGTGTCTTGCCTTCTTTTTTTAGTTTTCATCCTGTCACCATAAGTGTTCCGATTGGTTTTGATTCTTCCATTTTGAATGTCTCTAGTACTTCCTTGATGTATTTTCATTGAGTAATATAGATACCTTCAGTCTGTTGTAAAATTTGTAATCCTAGAAAAAATTTGAGCTCACCAAACATCAACATTTCAAATTATTTCCTCATTTCATCAACAAATGAAGTGCATAAGTTATCATTACCCCCAAATATAATATAATCAACAAATATTTCAGCAATAAGTGTCTTATCATTATTTCCTACTTGTAAATACAAATTAATTTGTTCTCACTTGTTCTAATAAATCCAATACTTATAATATAAGAATGCAAGCTTTCATACCATGCTCTCAGTGCTTGTTTCAGTCCATATAAAGCTTTGTGTAACTTACAAACCATGTGTGTCTGATCAGGATCAACAAATCCATCAATTTGTTCAATGTATACCTCTTCTTCTAGCATTCCATTCAAAAATTTTGACTTCACATCCATCTGATATACCTTGAATCCCTTATATCCAGCATATGGAAGTAGTATTCTTACTCCTTCAAGTATAGAAATGGGTTCAAAACTTTCTCCATAGTCAATTCCTTCTTCTTGTTCATACCCTTTGCAAACCAATCTTTCTTTAGTTCTGGTTACATTCCCATCTTCATTTAGTTTGTTTCTAAAAATCCATTTGGTGCCAATGACATTTTTATCACTCGGTCTCGATACTAATGTCCATGTCTTAATTTTATGTATCTTTTCAATTTCCTCATTCATAGCGTTAATCCATTCTTTATTTTCTAATGCATCTCTAAAATCTTAGGCTCAAATTCATAAATTAAATAAGTGTGATCTCTAAACTTACTTCTTGTCAACATGCCTACTCTTTTATCTCCAATAATCTGATTACGTGGATGGTGTCTTATCACATTTATAGCAAGTACAAGTTCAAATCTTGGTTCTTCATTATCTTCTTATGTATGTTCATTATCTCCAGGGTCATGATCTTCTATTTTAGCATTTTCTTGTTTCTTAGTCTATTCTACCTGTTGCCTGGTGACATTACCCAGTTGCATGGTAATGTTAGGTATCTACATCAGTATAGTATCAGGTTCTTCCCAGTAATTTTTTTTTACTAACCCTCTAGTTCTTTCATGCTTTCCTCATCGTTTAGCTCAGCAAATTCATCAACTTTCAGTTTTCCACTCTCAATAATTTTTTTTGTTGTCTTGTTCAAAGATTTTTAAGATTTACTCTTAGTAGAATATCCAAGAAATATTCCTGCATCACTTTTTAAATAAAATTTACCATTTCTCTCATCTTTCAAAATATAACACCCACTACCAAATATTATAAAATAACTTACATTCGATGTATACCCATACCATAGCTCATAAGGTGTTCTATTTGAATCTTTCTTTAGTTGTACTTGGTTCAGTGTGTAAACAACTGTGCTTACTACTTCTCTCAAGTATGTTTTTGCAACTCATTTCTCAATCATCAATGTTCAGGCACAATCAAAAATTGTTATGTTCCTTCTTTCAACAATCTCATTCTGCTCTGGTGTCCTCGGTGTAGAAACATGTCTCTTGATTCCATACTCATTAAAAAAGTTAGTGAACTCGTCAGAAATAAATTCACCTCCTCTATCAGATCTAAAACACTTCAGATCTCTACCATTTTATTTTTCCACTTTAGATTTGTACCACCTCAACATCTTAAACTCTTTATATTTTTCTTTTAGGAACATCAAAATCATTATCCTAGAGTAGTGATAAATAAATAAAATGAAATATTTTTCCCCATAATATCTCTTTGTTCTCTTTAGTATTTATTACCCCGACCACCATTAGCCCAGTAGTTGATGCTGGTGTTATTTTGGTAACGGATAAAAATGGCGCCTCCAAGAAAGATACCTCACAAGTTTTTTCCCAAAGTGCTCCACAAGGTATGTCTCAGCCTGATATCATTTTACCCATTCATGAGTTTGATGATGCTTGTTCTTTTCTTGTAACACATACTCTTATTGGTTATTTTTTGGGCTGCAACCTTCCTGAAAATTTGATTATGGATTGGGTTTTGAAATCCTAGACTTCTCATGGAACCCATTTTCATGTCATTCAGAGTCTCACCAAAGGTTTCTTTTTTTTTTTTTTTCATTTTTCCAATCCCAATCATGTGGATGCCGTTGTTTCCAAAGGACCTTGCAATATTAGGGCTTCCCTTTTAGTTTTCCAATGCTAGTCTTGAGAATTTTCCATCACTGATGATAAGAAACTAAATGTTCCTGTGTCGGTTGAGTTCCCTGGTCTTCATCTACCTTGTTTTCCTTTCATGCATGCCATTGCACAAATTCTAGGTAGGGTTATCTATAGTGAGCATGACCATTTTCTCAATATTCAGCCTCAAAAGAGGCTCTATGCTGAGGTTGACCTTTCCAGTGTGCTTAAAGAGTCTGTTGAGCTCCAGGTTGGTGACACCACCTTCTCTCAGAATCCTCTTTACCTCAACCTTCCCAACACTTGTCATCATTGTCAATCTGCAGAGAACAAGATCAAGGACTACCCTTTAACAGTTCCTCGCCCCAAACCTCATTTTAAGGATTCTGGTTCGTGGCCCACTGATTCTGGTAAAAAAGAGGAAACCAAGAAAGATGACTGGGTAAGAGTTGGCAAAAAGAAAAAGCAAGTCAAGAATAACATCTCAACTTCCACTTTGTAGAAGCCACCTCCTCCCATTGCACCTTGAGCTTCTTCTCATGCTGAGAATAATTCTTCCATTTCAAACTCTGGCCAGCAGGTGATGAATATTTTTGATTCTGGTGTTAACCCTCCTTGGGTTCACACACCTCAAGAAGCTTTCGTGATTTCCTCCCCTCCCATTTTTCTCCACTCTCACAACCCTACAGGGTGTGCTGACACTGTGCTAGAGGGCATTTCAGGAAAAGAAAATGTTGAAATATTTCCATGGAGTCTCCTGGGAATGATTTCACTCCAGCTTGTTTCTCAAACAATTTTGCTTCCGTTGGGGATGGTGATGGTATGGATGAATTTTTTTCCTCATGAAGTACATCTCATGGAATGTTAGGGATCTAACAGACCTCCCTAGTAGGTATTCTTTTAGGTATGTGCGTCGTCGTGTTAGTCACCAGGATGTGTTATGCCTCCAAGAAGTTAAAATATCTAGTTTATTGGTTGATGTTGTTGGAAATATTGTTTGGAAAGCTACAATGGAAACAATTATTGTTTCTTCATTGATGTCAAACCTTAATTGGTGAGATTATTGCTATTTGTTTGAGTACCATATCTATTGATTGATGGAGGAGATTTAACAAGAAGACCAAGAAGAATGGTTAAGTTATGAGGAATTACAAAGGGTACTTTATCAGTGGGAACATTGGCAAAGTGACATGGTATTTATCTTTCACTGATAGTTTACTGAGAATAGATTATGCCGAGAAATTTTTTGCCGACCGAGCACCAGTGTGTGCCGAGCATATTTTCTTGTATGTGTGGAGCGTCAGTAAATTGCCGAGCAAGTTTTGAGTCAGCTGAGCAACATTATTTTGATGATTGCTGAGATTTAAGATCTTTGGCCAACATAGTGTATTTTATTGGGATATGTAAAGTTAATTAAGGATAAGCACATTTGATCTACACTATGTAATGCACAAGTAACCGTAATTAATGCATGGATCAAATATTTAATTGGTGATTGTATTGGAGAAATAAATTAAATGTAATGATGGAAAGATCTGTTGCATCTGACCTAACCTAAGATCTACGATCTTGATTAAGCAGAAAAATATGTATATTACCTAGATGGAGAGGTATATGATAACCTCAAGGGGTTATTCATGAAGCAGAGTGAAGATAGCTATGTATGCAGAGTATGCAAGAGGATTACATGGTTAATTGACTGATTGGCAAGATCTAAGAAAAGAAGGCTAAGAAGAGAAGCAGAGAGAGATTGCTTGACAAAATCCCAAGCATATCTGGATTTTGAGATGAGAATGGAGGCCACTTAGTAAATTAGCATTGGAGATTAATTGGATCTAGATTGCAAAGTAAGTTCTATGAATCTGATCAAACCTACTAATTACTTTCTAACCATTGTATCAGTTCAAATACTTTAACTAGGTTGACCTAACAGTCATTGCATTTTTCCTTTGAGAAAGGTGACATTCAGATTGGAATGTTCTAAGTCCTCTAAACAGGCCACTCCTGACAGGGTGTTTAAATCCTTTAACCAGGTCACATTTAGCAATGTGTTTTGTAACCTTTCATAGGGTTGGCTCTTAACTGGGCATCACTTCAGAAGAGTGAAAAATTGATAACATGTTATTGGTGGTTTTTCCCAAATTGGGTTTCCATGTTAAATACTGGTGTCAACTTGTGTGAATGTTTATATTTTTTTTTACTGTTAAGTTTTTGCAAGATTATTTCATTTGAACAGTAAACTGCATACTTATATTGTTGACTTATTCTATCACTGCTGAGAAGATCTGAGTTGTTTAATTTGGTATAAATTTTTAATGGGCACATCTAGACCTATGAATAACTGATTCACCCCCCTCTCATTTATTCTAAATTCATTTCTAACAATTGGTATCAGAGCTTTGGTCTCTTGAAAAAGTTTGAACGTACTTGGAGCAAAAAGATCAAGATTTATAAAAGGGAGGTACTGAAGTTGAACAAGGACAACTTTCCAACATGACAAAGTTTGATGAAATTTTATTTGGCTGCTGTTGGTGATTTTGCTAAACATCTTGTTGATCAAGAATATGCAGCCCTTGCAGGAGCTCTCAATGTTGCATAGTTAAGAGAAAAGAAAGAACATAGTCAAGCAATGTTGGAGATTGCATCATCACTAAACTATCATGAGTTTGAAGACATAAAGGACTATACAAGCGCATAGAAAATGTGGGATACTCTTGAAAGCATCTGTGGAGGTGACGCAAATGTGCTAAGAGAAAAATTTGAAAGATTGAGAGGTAAGTTTGATGAAATGAAAATGTAGGAAGGAGAAAATATAGTTTCATATTATGGTAGGATAAAGGAATTTGTAAATGCTATTAGAAGAGCTAAATGAACCATTGATGATAACACCATCATGAGAAACATATTGAGAACACTTCTTCCTATCTATGTTATTAGAGTATCATCAATTCAAGAATTGAGATGTACTCCTAACAACAATTTGACTTTGCAAATTTTGGTAGGCAGACTTACTGCATTTGAGATGTCCAATTTTGATAACTATACTCCATAAGCCACTGAATCTACATTCATGTCCTATATGGTCCTCAAGAAATCAAACAAAGGAAATAAATGTGTGGATATTGACAATGACACTTCTGATGATGATCGAGAAGAACTTGGGGCACTTATGGAAAGAAGACTATCAAGAGGAAAAGGAAAATACAAAGGTAAACTTCCTATTATTTGTTTTTCATGTAACAAAGTTGCCCATATTGCTACAAGATGTCCTGATAAGAATGACAAAGATGAGAGAAGAGACAACAAGTATAAAGATAGAAAGGATGACTGAGACTTCAAGAAGTACAAGGATTACAAAGATAAAGGTAAGAAGTCCTGCTATATAGGTGAAGAAACTTCTGACAATGATGCCAACAAATCTGATGAAAATGATATAGAAGTTGTGTATGTTGCAATGAAAGATGATTCTGATGATGATGATTAGAAAACTGCACTAATTTATTATATGAATAAAGGTGATCATTGGATTATTGATAGTGGTTGTTCAGATCACATGACCGGTGATAAAGATAAATTTGAAACCTTAGATCAATGTAAAGGTGGTTATGTTAAATTTTCAAATGGTACACCATGTCGTGTTAAAGGGAAAGGATCAATTCAATTGATTGAAAAAATAAGATGTGATGATGTATATTGGGTTGATGATCTTAAGTATAACCTATTAAGTGTTTCACACCTGAATACTTCTGGTTACAGAGTTGAACTCCATCATAGAAAAGAAAAGATCTATGATGCCATTGTAGAATTAGTTGGAGGTGGTGAGAAAACAAAAGGTAACTTGTTCTATCTGGATTTAGCTGATGAGACATGCTTGTTTGCACAATATAATGATGTTTGGTTATGGCATAAAAGGTTGTGTCATGTAAACTTTGATAACTTGGTAAGTATAAGAAAATTGAAATAGGTTAGAGGGCTTCCTAAGTTAAAGAAACCTAAAAATAAAATGTGTAAGCAATGTCAATTATGAAAGATGACTAAATCTAGTTTTAAGTGAAAAACTCATACTTCTGAGAATATTCTAGAACTGGTTCATACTGACCTTTGTGGACATATTGGTGAGAAAATTTACTGTGGGGACAAATATTTTATCTTATTTGTTGATGATTACTCTAGAATGATGATTGTTATGTTTCTCAAAGAAAAATATGATGCATTCCAGTTGTTTAAGTGGTACTTGGCAAAAGTTGAAAAGGAGACAGATAAGAGTCTGAAATGTCTAAGATCTGATAGAGGAGGTGAGTTTATCTCTAATGAGTTTAACAAGCTTTGCAATGATAGAGGAATAAAAAGACAGATGTCCGCACCTAGAAATCTACCACAAAATGGTATAGATGAAAGAAGAAATAGATCTATCATGGATTGTGCTAGAACACTAATGATGGAGAAAAATGTTGCATAGAAATATTGGAGAGAAGCTGTAAGTACAACAGTTTATACCCTGAGCAGATTACAAGTCAAGAAAAGTACAAATACTACACCTTATGACCTATGATATGGATATGCACCTAGTGAAACCTACTTTAAGGTTTTTGGAAGTAGATGTTTCATACTGAAGAATAACAAAAATGGAAAACTTGATGCTAAAGGTGAGGAAGGCATATTTCTTGGATATTCAACTAAGAGTTGTAGAGACCCTAAAATGGACAGACTTGCGACCTCGCATTAAAAAAATTAATTTTCATCTATTAATTAATGGTTTTTTAATCATTAATTAATCACCTATTTTCCTCCAAATTCATTCTCCAAATCATTTAATCAAATTCTCAAAATTAATTAAATAATTAATTTTATTTAATTAATTAACCTTAATTGATTAATTACCATTAATTAATTAATTAAAATCAATTTCCTATAGTTTAAATTCAAATATTTAAACTTACTAATTAAATTAATTTAATTTCATCAAATAAAGCAATTCTAAATCAAAAAGAATTCAATTATCTCACATGTTGAAAGCTTTATTTAAATAAATGAATTAAATATTCATTTATCTTCAAAGAGATAACTCCAATCAGATCACATGGGTTACTCCACCCATCTCTCTAGTCCACATGGGTAGCTTCACCGACCTCTTTAGTTCAAAAAGGTAACTCACAATTAGCTCTTTAGTCAACCAAACTCTATCTCCTCTTTACCAATTGAAGAGGTGGAGTTTACTGATGGCTTCTCTTGTTCCTTTTAATCTCAACCATTCATCTCCCTATCTCTGGGATTGATCTCAACCATTCATTTCATCCTCAATTCCTATATAATAAACCCTTCATAACCATTTGAAGGATCCCAAATTTCAATCTCTCATGCGCCATTACTATGTCAGTTTTGTTCTAGCATTCAAGCCATCGTGTGATCACACACCCATTTCAATTAGCAAATTCTCAGAACTTCTCAACTCATAGATGTTTCCCATACCAATACTGAGAATCAAGAACAATGTTTTGGAAGGAGTAGAGAGAGACAATAGAAGCTTCAAGTGCTTTAGGGTTTGCATTCATTTTTTCTCCTTTCTTGTGCTTGTACATTTTATTGGTTACGTTTCAAGTTATTGATTTTAGTAGTTCTTATGTACTTGATTTATATCATTTGAAAACCTTTACTACTAACCCTTACCTTTGGAAAGCTTGGGAACCATGGATCACGATTGAAGGAGGCAAACATTTTGGTGAACCCGACATGAATCAAACAGCCTGAATATCTCTTGCATACAATAGACAGAATCCTTTAGCCTTGGCCGTACGGTTGCATACCTCATTTTCCATAATTTTCTCGATATCTATGTAATTTTGCAATTGCTGGTATTTTTCCACAGTTGACAAAATAGTGTCGCAATTGACTAGTTTAATGCCACAATTGATTTGAGGGTTTCACAATATTTTTATCATTTTTCAATTCTCTATTTCTGGTATTGTTCGACAATTGACCGATCCATGTCGCAATCGCCTGCATATTGTCGCAACTGAGATTATTCTGCCATAATTGACAGAACTTTACCACAATTGCCAAAAGTTTGCCACAATGAGAAAAAGGTTGCCACAATCGCTAAAAGGTTTCTGTAATAGCCAAAACTTTGCCGCTATTGAGGGAAGGTATTTATGTTTTGCAATTATCAGCTTCTGAAATTTTGTTTGAAATATTTTAAATATAACAGTTAAGTATAAGTGACATATTTACCTTTCTTATACTTTAAGTTATATTTTAAATACATACTTCTAGGATGTTTGAGAGTGGTTTCAGATCTCTAGGAGTTAAAATGCAAAATCTAAATTTTGCAGGATTTAAAAAAAAAATCAAACTTAGTCAAATTTCAGGATTTAGCTTGTGTTACTAACCTTGTTGTTTCAGCTTGTGGTGTTGGAAACAAATTTAACAAAGCATACTAAAATTAACTCATTTTTTATTTTAGTGCTTAAAAAGAACATTGTATGCCAAACATCACAAATCTCACTTTTCCAATTTGGTGCTTAAAATTGACATGGTGGCTAACAATTGAACAAAGGCAAAAAAATCTTTCAATTTGGTGCTTTTAAAATTGAACAAGCAAATCATCACCTGCTTTGGGCTTTAAAATTGATCACTCATGCTTGTATGGTGGTGTAGCTTAGTTCACATTTCAAACTTTCAGAGCTTAATCGATTTACCTTGTGTCTTGATTTTTGTGTGCACTTGTACAATCTATTAGATTAAACACCTTTATACTTTTTAGAAAGGCCTATCCGGGGATTGTGATTTTTCCTTGGAGAACAAGCTTAAACTAGTAATCCTTCCGATCGGTATATAAACAAGGTGCAAACCAAAGTTCCATCCTATCTAGCCAAGCTCAGGCAAGGTGTGTTGATGATAGTCTGGATTGGGTGAATATCCTTAAGGAGACAACGTGGTCAACTAGGCTCTTAAGTGAGTCACACATGTACAAACTGATTGGATAGACACCACGAACCCTTACTACAACCTTGTTATTTAGAGACCAACCCAATTTACCTCTGAATAGGTACCTTATTATAGTGCAAGGGGTTGCATAATTTCCCCCCAAGATTCCCAACATATGTGTTCCACGGTATTTGTGTAGTGAAAGAGATCTTCACTCCATGACAACAATACCTGGAAATGACAAAAACACGGGCGCCTACATCATGGACCTTCGTGTCCTAGTTGTGTGACAATTGTTGTGTGAGCTAATGGACATTCAAACATTGGGCCTATAACATTGTATTCTAAAGCCATTGATCTAGATTAATCTGAATGTTTTTTGTTGAGACCTCGTGCTAACTTGGCAACTTGAAAAAGTTGTAGAACATACACATTGATCAGTTTTTGAAAATGTGAAAACAAAACATCCAACTATCAAAATGAGTCAAACGTGTTAAATTCTAGGGTTGTCAACATCAACTGTCTTACAAATTAGAAGCATTGTTCCAGAATATCAAAATTGTCAGACAGTGATACTTATCCTCTAGTATTTTTGAGACTGTTACCCTTTTACCACAATTGCCCACGTTGTGCCGCAATTAAAGGAATTCTTCCACAGTTAACTTGTTTATTATCGTAATCGACCTGTTTATTACCGCAATAGGTGATAAAGTACCACAATCGACCATACACTTTGTCGCAATCGGTGGAGTTTTGCCGTACTTGACCAGAGATATTTTACACCTATTTTAACCTAAAAACCTTGAGAGAACTCTTTATTTGGTGTCCAAAACTAGTGTCTATCCCAGGAAAATGTGAAGAACATTGTGTGAATCTCTAAACATTAAAGATCATCCCTTCTTTGTAAAGCATTATTATTGTCAAAGACATTGTTAGTTTGAAAGCTCAGACTCAAAGCACCTTGATCTCATCATATCAAACATCATCATCTTTATCAAAGTGACTTTGTCCCAGGAAAAGGTCAATAAATCTTATCTTTTTTATATCATCAGCACTTTGAGATCAAGATATATCAAAATCTATCCTTAGAATTACCCTTGTCCAAAACATAACTGAGACTTCCTTAGAAAGGATATTCTTCTTTTTTTTCTTTATATCACTTGTTTTAGTTACAAAATTTGGACCACACTATGTCTCAAACACCTCATGGAGGGCCTTACACAAGGTCAAAGGCTAGAACACAACCTAATGAGTCATATATCAATAGATTCCCCACTTGGGAAATAGAGAGAGAAGATGACCCTTTTGTAAACACCAGTTCTACTCTGTTCATTAAACAACCTCGTGGGGCAGCTCTTTTCCAAAATGTCGCAAAAGAGGAACTAAAGGATATAGAGAAATATTCTTATTCCACACAAGTATTTGACGCTATTGTAGAGAGGAATCCCTAACGCTTCTTATCCATGTTGATAAAGAAGGGAGTCAAACTCCCCGTTGAATTTAGTGTATCAACCATAAGGCCTGAAAACCCTCTTGCAGGTCAAAACATAGCTCAGCCTCCCCAGATACTGCCTGTTGTCTCTCAAAACATCCCACCATTGGTATTACTCACATTAACACAGACGATACCCAGTCAAACCAATGACACAAACTAGGTCAGCACATCTTCCACTCAAAACATGATACGCTCACAATTGAGTGCACCTGTGGTTACTAGTATGCTCCCATCTTTGGTCACATGGTTGGGGAAATCAAGCTCTCAGGATATGCCTTCCATCACACCAAACACCAACTATTCTAAAACTATGTCACTACTGTAGTCAACTCATACTAGTCTTGGGATCAACACCTCATTCCCACAGGGATCCATCCCTATAGGTATGACTTATAGTCAATGCCCACCCAAGGCTACACCTTTTCCCATTCTGACATCAATCCAACCTTCGCAAAAATAACCCCAGCTTTAGTTGCCTCAAATCCCACCTCTGCAATAGCAACCCCAGCTTCAGTTGCCTCAAATCCAACCTCTGTAACAACAACCCCAGCTTCAGTTGCCTCAAATCCAACCCCAGCTTCAGTTGCCTCAAATCCCACCTCCACAACAACAACCCTAGCTTTAGTTGCCTCAAATCTAACCTCCACAATAGCAACCCAAACTTCAGTTGCCTCAAAGCCAACCCCAACAATAGCAACCCTAACTTTAGTTGCCTCAATTCCAACCTCAGTAGAAGCAACCCCAGCTTCAGTCCCAACCTAAGTAGCCGCAATATCAACCCTAGCAGTATCAACCCCAATTTCAATCACAACAGGAAATGCATCAAAACTCACCATGGGCTACTCATGTGCCCCCATTTCCAAATCACTTGGTGGGAAATCAATATCAAGTCCCCAGGATGAAATCCTATGTTCCTACTCAAGGGACATAGAGGTGCAGTCTCATACCCACTATAACACAGAGGAATGTCGTTACACATCAACCTCAATATCAAATGGACATGTTAATGCAACAAATGCAAACCCTTCAAACCCAAATGATGGATATGCAAAATTAGAGGAAAACTAAATCCTACACCATAGAGCATTTATACCCATACCCCTTTTAACATTCTCTCCACATGTATCCATTCCCAAATCACTTCTTGGTACTGAAATTCGACAAATATAGGGGCAATACCAACCCTATTGAACATATCCAAGATTTTTTTGCTAGTTGCGTCGAAGTCACCCATGATGAAACATATTTGATGTGAATGTTCCCATAAATTTTGGTCAGACCAACAATGGAATGGTTCTCGCATTTACCTCATGGCATTCAGTCTTGGGGTGAATTGGCTGAAAAGTTCATAGCTCACTTCCATCATAACATTGAGTGCAAGGTCAGCATCAAGAACCTGTGTGATATCAAATAGAAGGATGGAGAGTCTTTTTTGAAGTTCCTATAGAGATGGAGGAATACAACAAACTACATAACATATGACATGCCCAAACAATAGCTAATAGTCATGTTTGTTGACAATCTAATCCCAGACACATCATTCACAATAGAACTGCAGTTAGCTCCTAACTTCACACAACTCATCGAAAGAGGTGTTGGTTGTGAGCAAAACTTAGTCAAATGAGGATTCCTTGTAGATCCAACACAAAGGAATATAAACAAAAATGCAACAGACAAAGCTAAGTAGTGGAAAAAAAACAAGAATGTCGACAATGATGGTGTCATTGACGTGAAGACAGTCAACTATGCACAACCCAAGGTTTCATTACAATGTGCACCTATGGCCAACCAAAAACCCACAGGTCCCACTCAACAAGCATACACCCAAAACCAACGTCCCCTTGTACAAGTGGCTGCTGTGTCAAACAGTCCACAACAGAATCAACAAAAACCACAGTTTCAATTCCAGCAATGAGATTTCACACCATTAGGAGAGCTAATATAATTATCTTTACGCAAGTTGACACAATCAAACACTATCACTCTCTTAGAAATCAAGGACTTTGAATAGGAAGAAAACAAACCAAGGTGGTATAATGACAAGGATTTCTACGAGTTTCATCAGGTGAAAGGGCATAAAACATCTAACTGTTACCGATTAAAACACCCTATCCAAGACCTGATTGACACAGGGGCCATCAATGTGACAAATACCCAAACCAAAGGCACAACTGATCACACTATCTTCAATGATACCTTTCATGATCACAATAAGGGAAAATCCTCCAGGTCTAGTGGACAGGAAAAACAAGTTAACTATACATATACCAACAGTGACAATGTTATTAATTGACTCAATCCTTTAGATAGCCATGTGGCTTCTATCACTATCAAAGACCAAGGTAACAAATGTGTTGTAACAATGCCTCAAACCAAACTTGTCTTTCCAGGAGTACCATCCTCATCTACTGTATCTACCAATCCTAAAGAAAACTCAAATCCATAGCCAAGCATAGTGGATCAACTAAAGCACACACCTACCCAGATCTCTATGTTTGACCTATTGCGCATATCTCCACAATATAAACTGGCACTTGACCAAGCCCTTCAGAATGCATCTATCCCAAGGGACATAACACCTAAGAGATTCCAAATGATGGTTAACCATATAGCTACTAACAAACATGCCACATTCACAAACTGTGATGTGCCACAGCATAAACCCCTGCATAATGATCCTTTGCACTTACTTGTCTAGGTCCACAAAAGTGCTATCCATAGGGTCCTTGTTGATGGTGGAGATGGGTTAAACATCTGTACTCTAAATTTAATTAATAAAATGGGCTATTTAGAATCAATAATTGATGTCACAAGAAGGATAAATATCAAAGATTATGATTAAGAGGAAAGGTCCTCTAAAGGTATTATCATTCTACCTATTCGTATCGGTCCAGTGGTCAAAAACACTCCCTTCCAGATCCTAGATCTTGATGTGGGATACAACATGCTACTAGGGAGACTCTGGATACATGAAATGCAAGCCATACCTTTGATGTACCATCAATGCATCAGTTTACCACACCATGGAGATGAAATCATCATATCGGGAGATCCCAATCCTTTCCAATACTGTAATGTTGTCCAAATTAGCAGTGCTAACCAAGTACCCTCCAACCAAGACACAAGTATCCCATCCTCTTTAGACTCAAATCCTAAGGATGTCACATGGATAGTAGGAAAGATAGGCATTAACCTAGATGCAAGAATCCCCTCTTCAGTTTCAAATCCTAAGGATGTCACACGAAAAGAAGGCAAAATATCCATTACCGACAAAGGTTGTGGTGAGTACAGATATGAAGAGGCTTCCACCATCACACACATGACTTAGAGCCCGAGAACTTATGGCATACCACAAGCTATTATTTCAACAGAAACTCCGTAGCTTGTTCTATTCAAATGTCCACCCACAACCTTTGTTAGATGGGCAGACATAGTGGAAGGAAAGCCATTTGAACAAGATATCAATACATGGTTAAACCAGGACCCACAAGAGACAATCTAAAAAAACCTACCTCTGTCAAACTATGGTAATGATTATACAATATTACAAAGATTTGGGTATGATGGTACAACTAGCCTAGGGGAAAGACAATAAGGCATAATGAAATTGTCTCTCCCACCAACCCAGAGAAACAAGAGAGGGTTGGGCTATGGAAAGAAGGAACTCCTCCCCTTGACAGAGGAGAAATCGACATTACTAGCAAAATAAATAGAGGAAGTCAATTTGGGAGATGGAAAGAACCCAAATAACATATACTTGGAAAATCACTCACCCCTAAGGAGAGAGAACAATTTATCAACTACTTTAAAGCAAGGATGATCAATTTTGCATGGTCCTACTCAGATATTCCAGGGTTAGATCTAGAGCTAGTACTACACCATCTCCTGTTGCTACCCAATGCCAAAACCGTCAAGTAGAAGCTGAGAAAGATGCATCCCCATGTTACATTTCTAGTCAAGGCAGAATTGAAGAAGCTCCTAGATGCTAAGTTCATAAGACCTATACCATATGCAGACTGGATATCTAACTCGGTGCCAGTTACAAAGCACAGTGGTCAAATATAGATTTTCATAGACTAGGGATCTCAACATAGCTTGTCCCAAAGATGACTTTCCTTTACCCAACATTGATATGATAGTAGATCTAACTGCTGGACATCAGATTTTATCACTCATGGATGGCTTTTCAAGGTATAATCAGATCAGGATCGCACCAGAGGATCAACATAAAATATCTTTCATGTGTCCTTGGGGCACTTACTATTGGAATTTCATGCCATTTGGTCTCAAGAATGTTGGTGCGACATATCAGAGGGCTATGACAAAAATATTTCATGATCTCATCCACAAAAAAATGGAAGACTATGTGGATGACATACTAGCCAAGTCAATGCTTCACAAGGATCATCTACAAGTATTGGGACCAATCTTTGATAGAATGTAGGAATACAAAGTCTGTTTAAACCCAAAGAAATGTGCATTCGGTGTCACAATAGGAAAGCTACTGGGGTTCATAGTGTCACATAGAGGCATCAAAGTAGACCTAGAGAAAGTCAAAGCAATATTGGACATGCCTCCACCATCAAAATTGAGGCAACTAAGAGGGTTACAAGGAAGGCTCCAATCAATCAGGTGCTTCATAGCTCAGCTAGCAGACAAGTGCCACCCATTCCAACATCTACTGCACAAAGACATCAAATTCATATGGACAAAGCAATGCAAAAAAAATTCCAAATATTCAAGGGCTACATCCTCAAGTCTCCTATATTGGTGCCACCAGTCCAAGTTAGACCATTGATTTTGTATATCTCAGCAATAGAATTAGCATTAGGTGTACTCCTGGCACAACATGATGATGTAGGTAAAGAAAGGGCCATCTACTATCTAAGCAGAACATTGGTAGGATATGAACTCAACTATACGCCAATTTAAAAGTCATGCCTTGCAATTGTCTTCACTTTGCAGAAGCTGAGACATTATATGTTGAGTCACCAAACAAAGTTGATCGCACATATTGATCCTTTAAAATTCCTCCTAAGCAAAGCAGTGCTCACCGGATGACTTGCGAACTGTGTAATGATCTTAAGTGAGTTTGACATTGAGTACATAGACAAAAAGTCCGTCAAAGGGAAAGTGGTTGTGGATCAACTAGTAGAGGCACCCATTCAGGACCATCAGCCTATTATTTTTTACTTTCCTAAGGAATATATTATGACACTACAACCAGCGATCGAGGCATGGAAACTATATTTTGATGGGTCGTGCATGAACCATGGTGCGGAGGCAGGGATAGTGCTTATCACTCAAGATCATGATACAATTCCAAAGTCTTTCAGACTCAACTTCCCATGCACAAACAACATAGCAGAATATGAAGCACTGGTCATTGGTTTAAAGATAGCAATTCAATGGAGAATCAAGAACCTTAAAGTCTTTGGAGATTCAAAGTTGGTCATCAGTCAAGTCAAAAATGATTATATGACCAAATATGAAAAGCTAACACCATACAGAGCATAGATGGAAACACTACACACCAAGTTCCATTACATCTTCTTCAAGAAAGTCCCACGAGCATAGAACAAAGATGCAAATGGGATGGTTACCATAGCATCATTGATACATATGCCAAGTAACAAAAGAAGATTCTAGTTTCTAGTAGAGAAACTCTTGGTGCCATCACATCAATCATCCATCATAGAATCAACATGCATCCTTGTCGGTCCTGAAAACCCATGGTACCAAGATGTCTATAACTACCTCCAAAATAGTGTCTTACCTCCCAACTTGTCTAGAAACCAGAGAAATTCCCTCATCCACCAAGACTTTAGGTATAACATCCTCTAACCTACTTTATATAGATGGAGTCTAAATGAAATGCTACTATGATGTCTCACTTCCACAGAATCCCAGAGAGCTTTGTACAAGGTACATGAAGGAATTTGTGGACCCCACAGAGTTGGCAATGGCTTAGCTAAGAAGATCATCTGCATGGGATACTATTGGCCCACAATAGAGACATGCACACAAACATGTGCAAAGGTGTAGACAGTGTTAGATTCATGGCTACCACATCCATGTACCAGCCGAAGAACTAAAGCCTATCACATCACCATTTCCATTTTCCATGTGGGGATTTGACCTAGTGGGAAAAATTACACCTTCTTTGGCAAATGGACACAAATACATCATAGCAGAAACAAAGTACCTCACCAAGTGGGTGGAAGCAATTCCCCTCACTTACATAACTAGAAAGAAAATAGCAATGTACATACTTAACCACATTATCAGTCGATACGAGATCTCTCAAACTATCTTAACAAATCATGGTACACCTTTCAAAAACAAGGATGTTGAAGAGATATGTGACTAGTTCCATATCAAACAAGACTTCTCTTCATTTTATTATCCTTAATGGAATGACCAAGCTAAAGCTACAAAAAAAACAATTTTGAAAATCTTGAAGAAAACAATGAGTGAATCAGGGTGAGACTGGCATTTACAACTTAGTCTTGAATTATGGGCATACAAAACTAGCATTAGAACACCCACAGGAGCCACTCCTTTCTCCCTATTCTATGGATCAGAGGAAGTACTACCCCTCAAAGTGGAAATCCCATCCCTCAGGATATCATTGAAGAACCTTATTACAGATGAAGACTACAAAGTAGCAAGGCTCAGTGAACTGGAGTTACTAAATGAAAGAAGACAACATGCCTTCAACCACTTACAAGGCTATTAGAATTTCCTTAGATGAAACTATTATAAAAAGGTGAGGTCACAAAAATTTGAGATAGGAGACCTTGTCCTCATGGAAAATCAAAAGAACCAAGCAGAGCGAGTCAAACCTGAAAAGTTTGAGCCTAACTGGCTAGGACCATATGTCATTATTAGCTCTACCCAGAGTGGGGCATTCATACTGGAAACACCAGAAGGAGGTCATCTCCCTAGATACATAAACAAAATGCACCTCAAGAGGTTCTACTCTTGAGGTCTCTATGGTAAGGCACCTATCTACATATCCAGAAAATACCAAAAAAAATTGGAAAATTACAAAATATTACCTTGGTGAAAACCTGGAAAACAAGCACCTTGGTGACAACAAAAAAAGAAAAAAAGAAAAAAAGTAAAAGAGAAACAAAATTTCTCTCTTAGTGAAAACCTGGCCAACAAGCACTATTGAGTAGGTACCTTGGTGAAAACCTGGAAAATAGGTGCCAAGTGTTCAAATCCAACTTCACCATCAATGAACTCCAAGAGCTTGAGCACACTTCAAATGCAAGACTAACTACCCAAGCTATATCCAGAAGCACACTCCCCTCTTAGCACCAAGCACTTACCTATGGTTAATACTGGTCCACCAAACTAGGGGCGATTCTAAATGTCCTGAAAAAATCCCTAAAAATTGAAAAACTCATCAAAAAGTCCTAAAAAGATCAAAATGTTCTGAGAAAATCAATCTTCATCAAAAACATTCAAAAAATTGCAAAATCCCAAGAAATAAAGCAAACTTAGTTATCAAGAGATCAAAGGGTGATCACGCCTAGTCAATCAATGTCACAATCATGACCTTTGCGAATCAGCATTGGGCTCATCTAACACAACTTTATCAATCTATCAAATCAATCAGAAAGAAACTGGCGACCAAGCCTGTTGGAAATATTCAGGACTAACAGAGTTACTGAGAGGGGAGGGGTGAATCAGTAACACTTAAATCTTTTAATACATTTCTGCACTTTTATATTCTTTAACCATTCATTCATCTAATCTACTGCAATCATGAAAATGTAATCATTCATAACACATAACACAAAGATTGGTAACCCAGAAACCTTCCAAATAGAAAGTAAAACTGGCGTGGGGATGGTACCCACAAAAATTTGGTACTGCAGTATAAAGTTGGCCAGTTAAGGCTTACAATGATCACTTCTGATGATCTGCCCTGTTAGAAGCAATTTGGACTGCTAGGTCCACCTTGTTAGAG